>JBBCBC010000277.1:0-39323 GCA_037126765.1 Stenogyne calaminthoides
GTAGAGATGGTATAGAATCACGAGAGAGAAGAGAAAGAGGAAAGAGAAAAGAGAGAAAAAAGGATAGTGGAAAGCACGGCTCGAATTAGGACGGGCAAACCGTCCCGCGCCAAAGTCGACCCATCCCGCCTCGCCTTAATTAGGTCAGTCAAAGCCCGCCCGCATGGGCAGCCGGACTTAAAATTAATATGATAATTACTCTGGTCCAAAGATGGCCCGCCGCCTCAAGACTCTTTATTTAAATATATACTAATATAATAGTAATAATAATAAATATATATTCTTTTCATTGTGAATTTCTAATTTCCGGACCTCGTTAAATTGTGGTGAATTTGTTAATTTAGTTTATATCCATTTTAGCTTGAATTTGGTAATTTAGTTTTAAAAAATGTAGAGGATGGGTAAAATGGGGGAAGCGGGCCGACACGACCCGCCGGCAGCCGTGGTTGGGGCTTAAAACTCTAATCTACAAAGGTTCATGGGGCAGGTCAGAAAAACTAGGTATATCTTGTGGGACAGGCTTGGGTAGTTAGGGTATACATCGCCTCGCGACCCATTGATCCTAGCTCGATCCATTATTTCCATTTCCCTATTTCATCTACTGTTCCACATCTTAAATTAATGACAAGTGTACTTCTCACAATATCTAAAAATATGAAAATAACACCTTAATATAAATAGATAATCTATTAAGGAAACTATATTTATTTAAGCAAAATTATTAAGGAGCTTTGCATACGTTCATAACATTTATCTAAGTTTAGTTCTTGGACAGCGGTTTTGAACCGCTATCTTTTTTTTTTTTAATATTTTTTATTAAAACCGCTCTCCATGCTATATTTTGGAGATCTATTTGAAAAAAAGGGTTTTCCAAGTGGAACTGTGCAAACTTAAATGTGTAGTAGTGAAATTTTGCTGGAACTCCGACAACTTTGCGAAGAAAACTGTACATGATTTGAAGCTCGCAGCCCTGCGAATCCAACTATCACTCCAGTTGCTTCCGGCGGCTACTATAGCAAATTTTTTTATCACTTGCAATTGCGAAAATGACAGCGAATGCAGCTTCGAAAATGAGGTAAATCACTTGGATTGTTGATTAGGAGCATAGCAGGATTATAGGAACAGAGATGACGATTTTTCATATATTCTCCATGTCAATTTGGGTATTTGTCAATTCATAGTTATCTATTTTCTTATTTTTTTTTAATGTAATACTGTTATGTTTTTGTATGTAATACTGCTATATTTTGTTTGTAATACTGATTTCATCTTGTAATATCCTTCAAGTTTTACTTTCTTTCCTTTTTATTTTAAAGGTAATACTGTTATATTTTTTCTGTAATACTTTTTAATTTTGTGTATAATACTTTTTGTTTTTGTGAGTAATACCCTTTTAAATTACATATTTTATTGTAATTTATTATAAAATATAAATAAAATTATTGACAAGTTTAATTAATAAATAACTATAGGGTTATTTGATATACTGAAGTTGTCATCCATGGTTGATTAGGGGTGGAAATATGCCAGGTTTGACCAGACCTTAAATAAAAAAGTTTGGGCCTGGTATTTATTTTTTGGCCCAAGCTTGACTTGTTATCTATCATAGACTTTTTTATTAGCCTAAACCTGACCTTTTTTGTAAATAGGCCGGGACTGGAAGCCTTTTAAAAGCCTATATAAAATAACTTTTCTTACAACCATATTAACGCTACCATTCATCATCAAAAATTTATAATCGCACCTATAAAAATTTTAAGTGTACAAATAACAATACTAAGTGCTTCATCAAATCACAAAAAATAAAAAAAAAATCATTATATATGTCGAAGTATCGACGTAATTTCATAGAGTCATTCGGTCTGAATGCTACATGAAGAACATAAGCCAGATGACGGAACGGGAAAACCTAGGATGTAGAAGATAAAAGTGAATAGTTGTTAAAATATTTTAATCATTATAAAAAATAATAATTGTCGTGTTTGATTTACTTGTATTTTGGATACTAGATATATACTACTACTAATTATTAGTATTAAATATTATCTATTTTATTAATATAATTTATAATTATATAATTATTTATATATATATAGTTAAATAGGCCGGTCTGTTGGACCTAAAAGACTTCTGAAAAAAGTCAAGTTGACCTATTTAAGTAAATAGGCTTTTAAAAAGCCCTAACCTCGCTTATTTATTAAACGAGGCGAGTCGCGTCCCGGGCTTTAGTAGGTCGGGTCAGATGCCCTGTCGGTGTAGCTCTGACCTATTCCCACCCCTATGGTTGATATACTGAAGTTGTCCATTCATGGTTGATTTTGGAAATTTTTTGGCTTGATTCTTTGTTTCTCGTATGAATTTAACCGTGACTTTTTGTTTTAATTTGAGCGTTATTTCTTGAAATTTTTTATCTTATTTTGTTAGGAAAGTAGGAGATTTCTCAGATGCAGGCGGTTTGTTAGGAAAGTAGCAGATTTCTCGGATCCATGCTGTTATGGGCTGCCCGCGAGTTTCTTTAGATATGATCGGGTCTTGTATGATCCGTGAAATTCAATTATTTGCCTAATTTGGGTGATTTTTCATGTGTGAAAATTTTTCACACTAGGCCCACTTTCTTTTAACTAATCTTTTAAAAAAAATTTAGATGACGCCCAAAATGATTTTCGAACCTAGCAAACTAATGTGGGTAACATTTTTCAAAATGGCTCCGACGTGCAATGAGAGCTGTTGGTCCCGGTGCAAACGAGTCTTACACGTGTATGGGGGGGGAATACACGTGTTCAGTGTTTTTAAAACTTTTTCTTACTGAGGTCAGCTTGGGTCAGATAATCCTGAAGATTAGGTTCTGAGAAGCACAAATCGCTCTGAGTCAAAGTCTCATCGAGACAGTGATCCCGAAAGCCGCTTTCAGATACCTCAGATAATCCCAACCGAGTCCTCGAGTAAGTCAGAGATCCCGAGTTGCTTGGATCGATAACTAACTCATCAATCCTCGGAAGAGAGTTCGGTTTGGTAACTATCCTGTTCTAGCTACTCGATAAAGCGGAATGGTTGGCCCTTTAGTTTATACTGCGTTTTTAAGCTTTTTCAAAAACCTTCCCTTTATGAAATGGTGATTAGGCCGTGATTTCGGTTATGCAACTTCATTGGATTGATTCCAACTCAATATCGTGAAAAGTATGCCTTCAAAACTCAAATGATGCAAATGATTACACACGTATAAAGAAAGCAATAAACAAACAAAGAATTATAGTGGTTCAGAGACTCAAGCTCCTACATCCACTCTCTCGATCCTTAGAGAAATTCACTAATCACTTTCGAGCTTTCGACGACTACCTCACGTAGTTTATTTACTCAACTCGCCCTCGAAGTTTCGACTACTCCACGTGGTTTACTTACTCAACCCGACCTTGAAGTTTTCTCGACTACCTCCGTAGTTTACTTTACTCAAACACAAACAAGCTTTCGGACTACCCATGTAGCTTACTAACTTCTCCTCTAGAGTTTTTCGACTACTCCGCCGTAGTTTACTAACTCTTTACAACTCTTCTCACCAACAAACACACTCCAACTACCTTCTCAAGGGTTTGGGGTTTCTCGTTGGTTTCAATAGGATGAGATATCCATTACAATGAAGCACAATGCAAAGGGTTAGGATATCTCGACTAAGCTTTCGATAAATCTTATCAAGCTAGGCTTAGTTTAGTGACCTCTCTTCAATATAACAAAGACTTGGGAAATTCTAGGTTTTCGAGTGTTTTAACTTGCGATAATAAGTTTGAGCTCTCTTTGAGTTGCGTGATAAATTTCCGTGAACCTTACAATGTAGTAGGGTCACCAAGATTTATAAAGCATACACCAAGGTCACTCTTGAAAACTATCCGTTGGAGAGATAACCGTGAGTTTCCTCTTTATGGTTTGTGAGAACGGCTATATTTAGGGTTTGAAACTCCCTTAATACGTTTTAAGCAATAGCCTTTCATGTCATGTAGCCGGTCTTCACTTTTTTGTAATCTGGAACTTTCGCATTGACATCATTTTTTCAAATGACTGTGTTTTGTTAGTGTCGATATAGTCTGATGTTGTCTTCCTCTTTTTTGACTTTTGTCTCTCGGTTAAAGGCACACCTTCAAGCAGCTCTTTTGGTTACAAACTCGAGTTTGATATAACCTTAACAACACTTCGACTTAGTTCCTTTTTATGCGTTTGAATGTCTTGGCAAAATATCTATTTTCTAAGGAATCGTGATCTTCCATTACAGATCCTTGAGATAGATATATTGATTGCCTCGGAACATTCGGTGTTTATCTCGAGCATTGGTACACTTCATCGAAGTCTTGATAATTCTTCGTGCCATCAATATTCTTGATCTTGATTCTCGATCTTCGGTCTTTGAGTCTTCGAAGTCTTTATAGTTAGTTATCGACCGATATATCGAGTCTTCATGTTGAGTCTTGATTCCAAGATTATCATCTTTGAGTCTTGATATCTCGATTTCACATCGAGTCTTGAACCTTCGGTTTCATCAAACTTCCGGTTTTTTAAAACATATCGAGTTCTTGAGTCTTCGTAACATATCCCTAACTATATCTGCTGACTATACATTTTGCAGATAACATCCTGAATACTCTAAAACTGAATCATGACTCAACTATCAAGATCATTCTGAACATGTCATACTCAGGGGTTTTGGGATCTTAATCAAAATCATATATCTTTTATTAAATTCATCTCCCAACAATTTCCCCATTTTTGATGATGCCAAAATCTATCTTGTTACAAACATATAACCTATACTCAGGTTTCAGTTTATCCTATTACAAGATTGGTTGTCTCCCAACAATTTCCTAAATCAGAGAAACTCCCATCAATTTCAGAGAGTCTCCCAACAATTTAAATCATTCAACAATTTCTTTAGTAATGAATCTTCTTAAATAGTTCATCACCAAATACTTAAACAATTTCTTCCATCTTCAAACAATTTCCTCCTTATCAACATACAATCAGTTCAGAGACATTCATTCAGGCATATCAAAATAAAAGACATGTAAATAAGATAATGAGATATTATCTTGTGAGCATAAATGATAAATTTTCATTGATGATGAGTATACCATACAGACATTAAATGAAATCTTATCAACAAAATCAAAAAGACAAAAATTTAAAGATTACAGAATCTTTCGAGTCTTGATCTTGATCTTGATTTGGCTCTTGATCTTACCTTCATCGGTTTATTTCATTCTCAACTTCATCAAGGCACCTCCGGGTTGAACATTCCAAAAATCTCTTCAAATTTCATTTTCTCCTTAATGATATCCGGACCGTTTCGTTAAACCCAATGACCAAAGATATCGAGCAATTTCTTGAGTAATGGCCTTTTCATTCACCAAGCCATTACCAAGTCTTGGAGGCGGGTAGAAATATGGACCGGGGGCTACTATCTACACTTCTCCTTCATCCGCAAGGTTAATCCAGCTCTGTAGATACTTTGGATAGAAGGTTAAGAGATATTCAATGAATGCTTCATTACGATCGAAGCTTTTCCTCTCCACTCCTCGAGCACATCATAATAGAACGAAGGTTCTCTTGACCTCTTCCCACATATCGTTGAGTTTGATAGGCATCCATTTATCAACATGGGGCCACTTCAAAGGCTTTTGATGTCCCTTTCCTCTTGCTCGCCAAACTTCTTGAATTCACTCTTCACTTCGCTCTTCGCCTATCTTCTTTTTTCGATCACAGACGCTACCGAGACGAAGCGGCTGACTTTTCTTAGCTTGTTCTATCTGGAGTGTCTTGAGCATCTCTTGTGTTGAAGACTTTCTTTCGAGGTTGAGACTCAGATTCTTCAACATCATCCGTAATCGACTTTTCTGGATTGGCTTAGAAGCCTTCGACGACGCTTACTTAAAGTTGAACAACGCCCGAGGCTTTCCTCTTTATAGGCAAAAGAAGCTAGCCCGGCTTGTTCCAACCTTTGCTTCTAGCACTCGGTTTCTCTCTTTGCAACATCAAGCATGGTTTGCTCGTAAACTCAAGTGTAGATAGGCTTCTCCACCGAGTTTAACTTCAACTTGTCAAGAGTTTCGACTTCTCTTAAGGCTTTGGATAGATTATACATTTCAAAGATCTTTTCGAGCCTTCTTCTCCAAAGCACGTGCCATGAACTTCCCCGAGGTCTTCACCTTCCTTTTCCCTTCTCGCAACAGTAATTTGGAAGAAGTCTGGAGAGTGTGTCCATGTGATATTGTTCTTTGCTCACACATTGGATCTCTCTGCGCTATCCGATCTTGCTCATCCTCCATCCTCCCGATGTGGTTCTTACCACGTAAAAATTCTTCAGATAAATGGGCAACCGCCGAGAGAGCCTCCTTAACATCTCGGTCATCTTGGTCACGAAAGCACCGAGCTCATTTCTCAACAAAGCCAGATTTAATCATCACTTCATTCCTCTCTCAATTTCACCTCTAGAAATGCATTTGACTCGGTGCTTCTATTTTATTTCAAAGACTAACTCGCCTTGACTCCCTCCAAATTTTTCATTCAAATTTTTCTTCCATGGAGGTCATCCGAGAAGTCGAGTGTTTTGTATTTGCACTACCAAGAGTGACTAAGACTTTCCATCGTCTCGAGCTTGATTGCCAATGTTTCTTCCATCCGAGCAATCTTGATCATCATCGCTCAACCTTCTCTCAAGTTTCTCCATCAAGGGAGCGAGGTCAATCTCAAGAACCTTCGAGACCTTCCGTGTTGTTTGATCATCCCGAAGCTTGGCTTCATCCCGAGCTCGGTCTCCAATCGAGCCTCGATGCCAGATATCGCATAATTCAAAGATTAAAGATAGAACTTTAAAGAACTTTGGCATAATTGTTAATAGTAAAAGGTACCAAGAGTGCTAATTTTCATCCGAGGTCGACCGATTTCGGGTTGATCAAGACGAGAAGTTTCTTCTCCATCCGAGATCGATCTCAAGATCTCCTCGTTGGTCCCCATCTCCATCTTTGAGATTTATCTCCGCTACTTAGGGGCACCAACCCGGTAACTCTCCTCTCGGCCAACTTCTTCGAACCACTCATCAAAATGGGAGTTTTTCATCTCGAGCTTTGTCCTCCCGAACCCTAAGAAGTCGGTCGGGAAGGTTGTCTCCTCATTCCACCGATCTTCCCTCCGAATGCAAGCAATATCAAGCATCTCGGGAAGAGTCGATTGAGGATGAACACACGTCGTCCTTAATCGACGAAGACATCTTGCGGTCAGGGTAAGAGAGTGAGCTCGAGGGGTATCGGGTCAAGAATGAATTGTTCCTTGCTCCTCCACTCATTTCTTCAAACTTCCCTCTTCCATCTCGGGCTCTACGGTTTAGTTGAAGCATCACCGAGGGATCAAAAGAGATCACCAAGAGCTCATCAAGAATACCGCTTCCCGAAGTCTCAAAGAAGATCTCGAGTGTCTAATCAGTCCTCGGTTTGCATCTCCGAAGGTGGGTTCGAGGTTCGAGGCGAGGCATATCCTCGATTGAGTCTGAGTTGGCTCTTTTAATTCGAACTGCAGACATCGTGGTAGGAATCTCTCGAGGCTCGAGATCCTTTAAAATTTCCGAGAAATTTTATCTCATCTCGGCGATGACTCAAGCACCTCGAAAAAGACACATTTCCTCGATCACCGTCCTATGCTTAGAGATAACTCCGAGCCAAAACTTGCAATGGCGAACTCGAGCGGTTTGGCCCTCGGGTTGAATCTCTTCCGATTCATCGCCATCTTCATCGGTGAGAACCACCAATCTTCTGCGCTTTGGGGCAAGGTTCTTTCTTCTTCATTTTTTGCTCCTCGCTCCTTTCTTTTGCCTCCAACAAAACCTTCCCCCGGGTTTGTTGGGTCTCTTCAACAGCCAGCACTTTTGGTGATTCTACTTTCTTTTTCCTTCTTCCCCCGGATGGCTGTTTCTTCACAAAGAATGGGCTTGAAGAGTATTTTGGACTTAGGGAATGGGGTCGAATTGGCGAAGATATCCTCCCCTCTCTGACATCTCCAAAATATAAGCTATTTTGGTTGCATAGTGGATCTTGCCTTTTATTGAAATCATTAACAACCTTCTTTTTCAAAACTTTCTTTGGTCCGCTTTCACTCACCGTCTGAATCAAAAAATTTCAGCCAGTTGAAGTCAGTGGTGGGTGAGGTCTCTATCGCCGCCATCAATCTGAGCTTTGGGGTACTGATCTGCTCAAAACTCCCTGCAAGACTCATGATGCTCTTGCTCACAATATCCATCAGCACTCGATATTGTGGCTTCAAGTGCCTTTTATGCAAAGGTCGCCTCAAATTTCACAGATTCTCGGCAATCCCTATCTAAGTACTCCCGCTCTCTGCACCTCGCATATACATCGCAGGATCCTCTCCTCTATCACAGAGCTCAAAGACATCATTTAAATTTTTCGGAATTATATACAACTCCCTCTCAAAATCGATGTATTTGGACGACCGCTCTAAATGTGATACAGTAATCTTAGAATGTAAATCATCCTCTTCATCTATGTCCAGATTATAGATGAATTCGATTACCTCTTTCGCAAACTCTTGATCCGTCGTTTATGACGAGATGGGTGAGTTTAGCTTGGTCGAATCATATCACGAGCCTCCTCTTACGGCTTTGAGTTGTTTGTGCTATCGAGTGAGACAACGAACTCGTACCACGGCTTGTTGGTTTCGGCTAATCTCTCGAACAAGGTTGGAGCCATTTTAGAGTTTGAAGAAATGAAGCTTTAGGGTTTAGAGATTTCTGGGCAAAGGGATTTTTAATTGCAGAGAATTTGGGAACGAAGGGTTTGATAAAATTTTGGCTTGAATGGCTTATTGGGGTGTATATAGCTTCGAGATCGTGGGGAATCGTGTTGGTTAGGTGAAAAGCAATGGTTGAGATTAATCCTCCGATTAATCGGTATCGAATGAATAATCTCCAGAAAAGTAAGCCATGAAAATATCCTCATTGGTCATTAATGTAACAGAGCATTAAACGACTGTTGACCTTCTTTGAATTTCAAACGATCCCGCCCCAAAAAAAACATTCCTTAGGTGTTTTGTATTTATTGCAAATGATTCGAAGTTTCACTTAAGCAATAAATGAGTTGCGAAGTCATTACTTCTTCGGACTAATTTCTCCTATCGGTCTTTATCGAAGTAATCGACCTTGATAAAATGTCAAGATAATAATCGAAATCGAATGGGTTCAAAGATCTTCGAAATCTTGACCTTCAAAGAACTGAGTTTCCCGAGACTCGATTCAAGATTTCCATTTTATCCCGAGTATCTCAAGAGAATTCGAGAAAACTTCATGATCCGAAAATCTTCAATTTTTGATTTACTCTATACTGGATCTAACATCCCTAATTCAATCGAAAGTTCGAAATCTTGATTAAATTTAAAGGTTTAGTCAAGATATCACTCTTTTGCTTATATCGATTATGAATTTTCTCCATCCTTATGTCCTTTTTTCTCGACATGATCTCTCACGGTGAAGTGATGTCCGATATCCACATGCTTGCATCCGTGTGCAATCTAACGGATTTTGTGAAATAGCAATGGCACTATTATTGTCACAAAATATTGGTACTTCATCGCTACAACTTTATAATCCCTTAATTGTTGTCGAGCCAAAGAATCCGAGCACAATGGCTTCCTCGCAGACCATGTATTCAACCCCCTTTCAAGAAGATCTTGGTTAGCATCGAGGTCTGCTTTCTTCAAAACCAAGATATCGACTTACTTCCTAGAAATTGACAAAGTTCTCGCTAGGACTTCCTTGTTGGGATTATAATGAAAAGTATGCTTTTACTTTGTATAATCGAAACCGAATTTCGCATTTATTTATCAAATAAATTGTTTATCACTAATGCTTTAAATATGATTGAATGTTATATATATTTATCGCATAATCTGTTCAATAAATCGACGCGTGTTACATCAGTAGTTAATTTAGTGATACAGATCACGAAGATTAAATTAAAATCCCTTGTAACTAAAAAGTACAATTCACGACCTAGATGGAAATGAACAACCATCGCGAAAGGTTGAGGTGTAAGGCCTCGGGATTGGTTTGTCTTGACCAAGAGATTACACTAAGGCATGATAATCGATGCTTGAATAGGACCTACAGGAGGATAAATTCTTCTTAATCGAACAAGGAAGAATTAGACCTCGGTGGTTCGTTGTTTCTTAACCTTCGTCCTGAAATAGGATCACGCGATGGGATGAATAACTATTGCTTTGACTTATCATGGGTAGCTTAATCGAGAGAGAGATTCAATACGTGCATTTTATCTTGGGCAATATTATTGGTCACATGTGATTGCTAAGATTTAATACGAAGAATCGTGTGCAAGTACGCTTGCTTGATTTGCCCCTGGGAGGTTCATAAGTTTTATCATACCAAATCTTGCAAGTGGAATTTATTTAGGTGATGGATAATAATGTTGAACCGTTCCTTGACCAAGGACAAAAGATATTAATTAATGGAAAGCTATTTCAATTGGCTTGAATTAATTAATGGGCTAGATAATCTTAAACACGGGAAATAATGACCGGAGCCATATTGACCGTAATATGGGTTAAGATGGATAGGCAATATTAATTATGTAGTGGGATTAATTAATATTTATGGGCTTGAATTATATTGTGGCTCAATATTAGATATTCAAGATCCATTAGAAGGTCCAATCTTAATTCTCCTAAAAAGGCCCTCGAGTAGCCCAACATATAAACCCAATAATCGAAAAGGTGATTAAAATAAAATAAATATTGTTGCTTATATTTCCTCATTAAATTCGAAAATTATGAATAAAAAGAGGAGAAAGATTTTTTTGAATTTTGTTATGGAATGAAGATATGTATTCTTGGAATACAAGATTATCTCATTAAATTCAAGAAATCTCCCACTTGGTTATTCATTAAGAGATTTTCGAAATTTTTGGAAAATAGAGGCAAGAAAGATTTTCTTGATTTTCTTGAAAAGATATTATGGAAGATATGTATTTCTTGAAATACAAGAATATCTCATAAATTCAAGAAGATCTAAATCTTGAAATCTTGCCAAATTTTTGAAAAATTATACCATAAAATAGAGGAGGTGGATTTTTTGTGGAATATTTTAATTATGGGAAAAAGAATATATGGGATATATTCAAGATTTCTTGGTGACCAAGAAGTTTTTTTCCCACATTGAAAAACCACCAAAATTAGGTGCCCTCCTCTCTCCTATAAATAGGGATGATTAGTTCATTCCCAAGACAATTCCATGTCTTTGGAAATATTAAGAAATCCACGAAAGTGGTGCAACAAAGTTTATTTTTTCCTTTTTGTTAATTGTTCGCGAAAGTATCCTTCCAACGGATTGTCGAGCAAGGGCTAAGGGAATACTTGGGAAGTCCTTTTGGTTAGTCCGTCCGACCAAAGCCCGCGCTTATCCCAGGAGAATGCGTTCACGTAAACCCGTAGATTCCGCATCGTAGGTTTTACGTGGCCTTTTATATGCATGATATGTTGTTGCAATTATTATTTGAATTAATATGGGATTAATTCATGCTAGTAATAATTAATGAATTAAATTTGTATTTAAATATTCACCCCGAATAGATCTCAAGGCGAATCATTCCCCAACATTCCTGTCAATCTTGCAACCTCCATAGTCAAGATCGAAAGTAACCAAGTTAATTCAAGGTTATCATCGGTTGATACCATAATCCTCTATTCAACGTGTGTTGGGAAATTTATAGTTTTGATGAAAGTTCCAAAAACACATAATAGGACCAATCGACAAATTGGTACCGGATCGATGTTTACATTATTGCTATAGAGACGGGTTGATAATGATTGTATAGAAAAACCGATGTAATAGATAGGTCACATATTGAGGGGGAACTCAATATGTAAAGGTCGAGATCTCAAGATTGAGAAGAAAGTCGATATATCCGTGAGCGTAACGCTAAACCTAAACGGAAGATCGGATCTAAGCGATCTTGTCGATAACTCACCGAAGTCGTGAAGCTCAAACCTCTATACTTAGAAGATCGATGACTTCCGAAGAAGATAAGACCGGAAGACCTACATCGGTAGAGTCACCCGGTTGAAGCTAAGTCAACAGGCGAAGAAGACTCCATCGGTGGATCGATTGTCAGATCGACGATCAAATTTCATAAGATGAAAATCGATGTTTCATCTTATCATACGTCTGCGATCCGAACAAGATGAATACCAACCTTAGTTGGAGGAACAACACGCATGAGAGCTTTCATCCAATAAGGAAGAGACACGATGAACAGAGTCGACATCGGGATTCGATGTTGCTCTCTCAAAGCGTATTTTATAAACTTTCAAATACCACGTTTCCTCAAGCACGCCACATCAAGCTCGCAATCTACATAAAAATAGCCCGAGATTCAAATTGCTCTCCAACGGCTCTTTGATCTCAAGGTCTATAAATATGGGATCACACTTCGAGTGAAATACTTTAAATCTTTGGGACAAACAACATAATCAAGAAGCTCAATCTATACGATCCGCATCGAAGAACACAACTACAAGCTTATTTTATATTGTGGTTCATCCCATAAGTTTTAGCAAGAAATCTTTTCATCTAATTTATCAGTCGCTTTATACGCTAAAGAAAAGATTTCATAGTTGAACTCAACAATCTTACCCAAACCCCAAGTTAGGATAAGTTGTTTGAAGAAGATTTCGATCTGGGGTTTTAAAGATCGATTTCGGGATCGCTTTGAGTGAGAACTCTTAAAACATCTGTTGGTGTCCGTGTTGGACTAACACACTAATCTAAGTCCGTCGGTTAGTTTAAGTTGGTGCCAGTGAAAGGGAAGAGTGGATGAGGGATTTGGTTTGTCCGAACCACTATAAATCTTACAGGTGCCTTTATTGCTTTTGATTAATCGCTCTCACATCGCATAATCTTAAAGCAAGATACATTCTAAGTTAAGATCGAAAGACACCAAGCTTCGATCCGATCGGACGATTTCTCACATCCCGATTAAAAGATAAAACTTGGAATCGATTTATACAAACCGGTTTTTCACGGGTAAAACTTAAGCTTCAAGACGATCGATTAATCGATATTAACCGAAATCGACCGCTTTTCCGGGCGTTCAAGAAGTTTGGTTATCGATCAATCGATTCATTTTCGACTGACAAAGTATCGCCGCACACCGATCAAGACGAAAAGTTTTTTCAAGTCTATTCACCCTCCCTCAGACTTCGCCTTCACATAACCCGCTCGACCTACAAGTGGTATCAGAGCGGTTGGTTCTTCCGACCATCGACTGCGTGTCATTGTGGTCATCCGAACCGATCTTGAAAAACCGCTTTTAAAACTCATTCATTTTCCAAAATCACTCAAAGATGGATAACACATCCGGTATGTATCATGATCCGCCGGTTCTCTATTGATGAGTATGCAGGTGGGCCATATATGTCCAACCATCTAGGCTCGATCAACAAGCGGAATGATGGAAGTCATCGAGAGGACCCATCATCATTTACTACGACAATCCCTGCGGTCGGAGGAGATCCAGACTTTCCCTACGTGAAGTCTTCAGACGAAAAAAAATACGATGGACACGAAGAAAGAAAAATCATGATGGACACCATTGCAAGACATATCATCATGAAGACAATGGATAAGGTCACCAAAGAGAAGATTAAGTATCTCAAATCTGCGAAAGCAATGTGGGATACTCGCCGAGATCTGCGAGGGAAATGAACAGATAAAAGACGGTAGTCTTCGTTTAACCGGTGAAGTTCGAGAAATCAAGACGCTGCCAACGAAACCATCAACGAACTCGATGGAAGAATTACAATGTCTATAAACAAGCTTCGAGAACTTGGTAGAGATGGTGATAAAGATATCAACTATAAGATCCTAAGGTCTCTCACCAAGAAGTGGGACATGAAGGTCACCAGAATCAAAGATTGCCGTGACATTTCAAGAATGAAACCTAGTAGCTTGTTCTCGAAGTCTTAAAGCTCACACGAGTTCGACTCGATTGAAAAGAGGTCAAGTGATGAAGACGAGGCCCTCTTTGAAACCTCGACTTCAAAATCTGTTGCTTTCAAGGCAACCAAAGATAGAACAAAGGCCAATGAACCCATTGGAAATATATTAAGTCAGTGAACAGATCGCGTTGTTTACTGGGAAGCTTGAGAAGTCGATATACAACTTGGTAAGTATCGAAGATTCTATAAGGACTATCAACATACCGAGATCTAGATAGAGATCGCATAATAGATCTCAGAAGAACCAGATCGATGATCGGAGGGATCACAGAGATGAAAGGGAAAGAGATAGTCGACAAAGGAAGGAAGAGATAACCAATCGATAGAAGAAACTCAGACTACTATCGAAGGAAATCACCGACAGGTCATACATGAAGGAGTGATTCACCGGAAGGAAGCGGAACAGTGGATCCGGCGTGGTTTTAATCCTGGTGAGAAGCCAGTCACTATATAAGACAGACCGCCTGCACTGGACGCCGAGAGAGGGAAGAAAAGAGGAACAAAAGAGAGCAAACGGTTTAGAGACGTAAGAGCCATGGTTTCGATACGTCAGAATCGACGATTCTATTCGCCCTCCGAGGACTCAGGATACTCCTCCAGAGAAGACTTCGCTTCGACAAGAAGTGATCTTGGACTTAATTTCTATGAAAGTGAAGATCCGATATTCTCATCGGACGATAATGAACTTTTGCCTCGATGGCGGGGAGGACCCGGTCGAGGTAACCTCCAAACCCCCTTCATTCGCTTCTACACTCGCTATCATTAAAGACTTTGGGAGATTGACCTGCAGACTCTACTCGAGAGCAATTGCTTGAAGATCTCTCCAATGCAAGAGAAACTTATGCTATTGTGGAAGCCGAGAATGATAAGTCGAGGATCATAAATAATCACCTTTGAAGAAAATGATCTCGAGAAAAACCTTCAACTTAGATCACCGAACCTTTCGTAAGTAACCGAGGAATTTAAAATTCTCAAAGTTAAAGCTTCGTCGAAAAAGCAGATCAAAAGAATGAGATGGAAATTAACAGACAAACAAAGTCGATGACTTCAAAATCTTGCAAGCAAAATTCGATGAGCTATTCCAATCGCATGAAAGTCCGAAATCCTCCGAGGACAATCTGCGTAAGAAAATAGATGTTTTTTTCAAAATCATCTCAAACCGTTAAAGACATGAACGCCTATTTTCGAGTAAAGATTGATAAGGAGGGACTTGCATGAGAAACCCTCCACATCCTCAAAAGCCCCGATCGATTCATCTCGTAAAGGTGTAATCGCACCAATTCGAAAAAAGATACACCAAAAGCCAAACTTGTATCTAATAGGGGTAAGAGACGGATTGAGAAAGGTAAAGCAAAAGTGCCAAACGAAAGCGAACAGAAATGGACCCCAATCGGTAAAGCATCGGTGAGAATCAATCGGAAGAACCCGGTTCTTTCCGAAGAAACCCTCAACCGATCAACGGACGAATCGTAAAAGACAACCTACAAAAAGGAAGTCTAACTGAGACCCACCAAGGTCACCATTTAATAAGCATGCTTCGTAAACCGCGAAAACCATCTATGCGAAAAGGATATGAATCTTTTGATGGTAGCGATCGTCCTACCCCTATAGTCGAAATTTAGTACTATCGCACCGAACCCGTTACCGGATAAAAAAGAAGACAAACCGAAAAGCTAAATCATAAGTCTTCCAAGTCATCCAAGGTTCACACAAGTAATCATACAAATCGAAAGCATATGAGGATAAGTATGATTATGTTGACAGTCACGGAGACAAATCAAGGCCTTCGATCCGACCGATCACCATAGAAGTGCTTTGTTTGTATGGATCCCCAAATCAAACCTAACCCTCGGGACCCAATCCGAAAGCGGGTACCTAAAACCCGATCCGATTGCGAGTTCGCGTGGGTCCGCCAACAAAGGAGGTGTCGCAAGCAACTATCCGGTACATCGATAGTGGATGCTCAAGGCACATGACCGAAGCAAACATCTCCTCGTTCTACATAGAATGAAAAAAGCTGCGTGTACTTTTTCGGTGATGATAACTTTGGTTATACCAAAGGGTTCGGAACTCCAGAGAATGATGATGTACAAGTAATCGAGTATGTCTTTTGTCGAAGGTCCAAGCACAACCTATTATCGGTTTCACAATTCGCGACAATCGGATTCATGTTGAGTTCTCGATCGATCAATGCACTATCAAGAATCGAGTCACTCAACAGATATTGCTAATCGGTTCAAGAAAAGGGACTTATCTACACGGTGATTGAACAGCTTGTCCAAGAAATGCATGCCTCGATTGTTAAGAGTTCCAAAAGTAGAAATTGCTCGGGCACAAAAAGAATGAGCCATCCGAACTTTAAAACTCTTAATAAGATACCAGGATGTCTCTGGAAGGACTTATGAATGAAGTGTTCTCAAAGGATCGTATATGTATCGTGATGTCGGGAAGGAAAACAGTCAAAGCTTCATTCAAAGGGATTTAGGACCAAAGATCCAGAATCTACCGTCTTCATATGGATCTGTTTGGACCGATTACACCCAATCGGCCTCAACGGACTTAAAATACACTCGTAATCGTGGATGACTATTCCAAGTTTCATCGGGTTATATTCTTACATAAGAAGAATGAGACGACAACCAAGATACCCGAGCTACTAAGAAGATTACAAAATGAGAAGCGGTGTCAACAGAGTAAAAATCGATCGAGCAAAGGTATAAATTTCAACTCCTTTATTACCGATTTTTGCTCTAAGTTTGGTATACAAAGATGAAACATCATCATGCGAGGACGCCACAACAGAATGGAGTAATGAATCGGAGAAACAGAACTCCTCAAAGAAGTTCGCCGAACAATGTTAAATTTAACATGCGATGCCAAACCGTTTAAGGGCGTATAATCAACACCGCATGCCATATACTGTGGTAATGTATGTCTCCCGACTAAGGTGCTCACTACAAAACACCTTATGAATCCGTGGAAGCGGCGTAAAACCTCGTGGTTTCTTACTTCCATGTTTTTGGGTGCAAGTGTTTCATACACAACAATGGGAAAAGTCGGTTGAAGACCTTTGAGGCCAAGTCCGATGAGGGTATATTTCTAGTGGTATTCTCATCTAGCAAAGCCTTCGGTGATCTACAACAAACTAACCCTTGTTGTGGAAGAAACACCCCATGTAGCTTTTGATGAAGCATCTTTCGATCAAGAGAAATCGCCCAGTAACAAGAAAATTGATCTACCGTAACTCGATATTCTAAAATGGATGTTAACGATCATGATAAAGGATCGTAAATCAGATCAATTTACATTCCGGATCTACCGATTCACCGTGATCAATCGATCCTAAGGTAACAAACAATCGATGAAAAAGCCGATTCAAATTGAGATAAGAAGAATCGAACCATCCTGCCTGGGGGAACTCAAGTTCTTATTTAACAGACATCAAGAGACATGATGATTCCAACATCACCGAGACTTGTTCTTATCAAGTGGACTATAACCTCGACTACTCCCAATCACTAAGAATAAGATTTTATCGTAAACGGACGATGTTCTCAAAACCGACGAAATCGAATAGAAGGACTCGATAACCAACCATCCAACCGATCCGATAATTGGAGACCCCGTCGATAAAATTAAAACTAGACATCGAAGTGAAAGTGCCATGTATTGTTAAGTATCCGCTGCATGAAGGAACCTACTACAATCGAGGAAGCATTACAAGACTTAAACCGGATTCTAGCTATGCGCAGGAGAGTCGAACGGGCCGAGAGAAATGAAGTATGGGAACTAGTAGATGCACTGTGCCATCAAGACGAATTGGCACGAAATGGATCTTCAAGAACAAGAGAGATGAGAAAAATGTTATCACCGTAAATAAGGCAAGACTTTTGCTAAGGGGTATTCACAATCGTATGAATTGATTACGATGAGACCTTTGCACCGCCGCCTTTTGAAGCCATTCCTACTGCTTTCGCGATGCTTCCCACAGAGGGTTCACGTGGTATCGATGGACGTAAAGAGTGCTTTCTTAAAGCGGGGTACTAGCGGAGGAAGTTTATGTTTAACAACCTCCGGGCTTTTGAAAAAGGCAACCAAGTGTATCGCGAAGAAAAGCTCTTTATGGTTGAAACAGTTCATGAGCACGGGTATGATACACTCTCGAGTTCTTGATCGAAAGTGGGTTCACTAAAGGAGCGAATGGGCGACGTAACCTTATTCCGAATAGAAGATGGAGAAGATATTCGATGGTTTGATTTACGTGGGCGACATCATCTTGGATCTCCAAACAAGAACTATGTGAAAGATTCAAGAAACCGATCTGAGGGAAATTGAGATGTCCATGATGGGTAGGATGAATTACTTTCTAGGTCTCCAAGTTAAACAAAGTTCGAAGGGATATTCATCTCGCCAAGCAAAGTACACTAGGAATATTTTGGCTAAGTTTGGAATTCAAAATAGCAAAGGAAGCCAAAATTCCTATGATGATTGGATTCAAGATGGATCAGATAGGCCGTCGAAAAACAAATCGGAATGAATATAGGGCTCTCATTGGATCTTTATTATACTGACCGCCAAAGCAGACCGGATATCACTTTCGCAGTGGGTGTATGTGCGCGATTTCGTTGCAAATCCAATGGTCACCACCTAGAAGCGTAAATGATTCTTAAGTATACGAAGAACAATAAACCTTGGTTTATTCTACCCATCGATGATAATCTAAACTTAGTGGGTATTTCGATTACGATTATGGAGGTTGCAAGATCGGTGAAAAATCAACCTCGGGAACATGTCGGTTCTTAGGAAGTAAAAACCGATCTCGTGGTTTTCAAAAGCGGATATCGATTCTTGCGACATCAACAAATGAAGCGTATATATACGGTCAGCAAAAGTTATTTGTTCCCAATCGCCACGGCTCGATCGGCGGTGAGGATTACAACATTGTAGCTAAGAAACATTACCTATATTACGACAAGGTAATAGTCTTATGCAATCACTCGTAATCCGGTTCTACATACAAGATGCAAGCATGTAGATGTCGAGACACCACTTCATAAGAGATCACGTCGAAAAGAAGAATATCGAGAATGGAAAAGATTCATCACCGATATACGTAGGTCGATATTCTAAAAAGCCACTAGCCGAGATCGATTCAGAGATTTATGCAATGAGCTAGACTTCAGATCTTGGAGAAATGTCACCAAAAAATGTTTGATGGAATGCTCTCGTAACTAATTTGGTTAAGAGACTAACCGGATCGAGAGAAATCAGTTGAGTTTGGTATCTTAACCGATCTCGGGAGATCGATATGCAAAAATCGATCGGACATACACCTTTACCGGATCCAAAGGAACCGATCGGTTTAAGTGTTATCGATTTTAAGTCTATCGGTTTAAAGGAACCGATCGATTCAAGGTTTATCGATTTAAGGAAAATGCTGGGATTTAAAGGATTATCGATTAAATCAAGTTGGTTATAGTATTTCTTTGTGATTCAACAAGCAAGATTCGGAGATTAAGAAGTTATCAATCGACAAGAAAAAGCGAGAATTTACACAACAAAATGAAATAATGTAACTTTTCATTGATAAAAACCCGAAGGTGAGGTTACATTACGAAGTTATAAGTACAAGAAACCCGGAGGTCAAGACATATGTTAACCAAAATCCTAAACCTAGGACCCCTAAACCGCATCCAAACCCAAACCCGAACTCATTAGTTAAATGTTAATGAGGGAAGAGAGAGATTTTATGAATCGACGCGACGCTCATTTTTCCCCACTTAACAGGTGAGGGAGGTTTCAAAAAGGTAATCCCATGTCAGAACCCGATGGACTCTCCAAGTGAAGTGAGAGCGGTATTGACAGATTACTAAGCACGAGCCCTAAAAGGAGGAAAAGGGCTCTCCAAATGTTAAATGGAGCACGGTGCCAAAGAGTTGGTCATCGATCACATGG
Source organism: Stenogyne calaminthoides (assembly GCA_037126765.1). Classification (NCBI taxonomy): domain Eukaryota; kingdom Viridiplantae; phylum Streptophyta; class Magnoliopsida; order Lamiales; family Lamiaceae; genus Stenogyne; species Stenogyne calaminthoides. The sequence goes on from JBBCBC010000277.1 coordinate 20,011, forward strand.
GCACATGTGTCGATATTTTATACCGGACTAAGTCCGATGGTTCGGTTACGTCATCGAGATAGACACACAAGGTGCATACGGTTAGGAGAAGTGTCTTCCGGTTTGCAACAAAAGCGAGATCCATATACGGTGGTAGAGAAGCTTTGGCAAAGAATCGTGATGTGAAATCGAAGATGATGAAGAAAAAACAAAGAATGAGGGATGCAAAGGGTTGATTTGAGAAGATGAAACCATAAAAAAAGGGTGTAAAAGTGTTTTAGGAAGTCTCCGGGAAACAAGGGTTCACCAAGATACATGATTCTTTACAAAGAAGATAAGTATGGTGAATGGGTGATGTTGTGTAAAACATTGGTCCATTTTATAGAGGCAACAAGGATGCAAATGCAATTGTGGGTTCAAGAAGCCTATCCAGAAATTTGCATCAAAAGGACAAATGTGTAGAAATCACGCGACCGATAATTGGATAAATTTACGGTTGATTGACATATCGAGAGATTCGCACGATATTTACGCATGTCAATCACGCCTACTTAGGGAATAGAAGCTACTACTGCATCAAGTTTTGGCGGTAACACTTATCCTAAGAATTGGCTTTATCTGAAAAGAATCGATAAGGTCAACCAAAATCGATTACTTACGAGCATGATCGGATGAGAGAGATCTAGCGTGCTTGAAACTCAATAAATCGGATATATCGATTATATGTAGGAAATATCGGTTGAAGGGGAACTTCAACCCATCAAGGCGATAAAAAGGAAATCGACGTACTTTCAAGGAAAGATCACTAAGCACGAAGTTTCAACAAATCGAGACCTTATTGGAGAAGATCGTTAAAAGGATCATAGTTGGGAAATTTCTTAAGGCTTAAAGCGGAATGATTAAGATCAACAAGTGGAATCAACATCGACAAATAATATCGATCGATAACAACATCACCAACCAGAATCGCATCTCTCTTCTCTTGTCCTTATTTATTTATCGGATCGTGATTCCATTTTATTTGCCCTTCTTGTACCCACTATCCTTGTGGCGTGTACTCGCAAATCATTTAATGCGGGACGTAAGGGTACATGTATTAACCGCTACTTGATCGTGCTTTTAAATCCAAAAGTTTTTGTGACGCGTTTTTCCAACCCTACGATCAAAAACCGCTAAATCTGAGCGCATAATCTTTTCAAAACGATTGATCTTCAAAATCTTGTCTTATTGTACCCTCCGCCTATATATAAAGATTCATCAAACCTTACGAGTTTTTCGCTTCACAAACTCGCATTACTCTCATTGAAAAACTTCAAATTTTACTCTACGTTTCAAAATCGTCTCGAAAATTTGAATCGGTAATATTTTCTTTTAAGCTTAATAATGAATCTTTCTTTCCGAATTAAAAACATTGTTTTCAAAAGTTGTTTTTAGGAAATTATGCTTCATTGCCTTTTGTTTTCCATGATATGATATTCTTTATTGATTATGCACAAATTTAATGAGTCTATCTCACATGTAGATGGCCACTCATGGACTTGGAAAGATCATGTGCAATTACGCTTGAATCGCAACGAAGATCTTCGAGGATAAGTTCGTTCGGTTTGGAACCACCGAGGATTCCGAATCCATGGAGGTGGAACAAACTCAAGAAAGTTCGGATCGAAACATATTGCTCTGCGCCAACGCAATCCGGTGATGCAAGATGAAGCACTTCAATTCTTGCAAAATTTGAGTGTGGATACGGAAAAGCCGGAGATGGTGATGTCGTCGGTCGGCGGAGAAGAAATCGATCGACAAATGCGGACATCACTCGTCTGCTCAAATTTTGCCAAAGGGCTTAATCTCTCCGCACACTACAGGAGAATGAGGATGAAGAAATCGAGGGAGCTCTTAAAGAGGCGAATAAACATCGACGGTAGGATTCATCGTGCCAATGCTCAAAAGAAAGTATAGACGCTGTTTGACATTCGTCAAGAACGATCATGGGAATCTTATTTAGCCCGGATGCTCTCACATCACCAAAATGTACAAAGATGGGCAAAGAATAATTGATGGGCTCGTAACATCAATCGCACGGCTTCAGGAAAGCCATCTTGCTCCAAGAACACGAAAAAATTTGAGTCAATGAATCCAGCAAAGTCTTTTCGAAAAAGAGAATCAAGAACCCTCAACAAGGTTGCGCAAATATATTAAAAGACAAACGCTAAGCTACCGAATGGAATCAGAATGGATGAAGTCCTACAATGCCTTCCTTCATCAACAAGTTATATATGGGCCACCAGACGATGACACGCGAGCCCACTCCAACAAAACTCAAGAAAGGAAAGAAAGAAAGAAGTTACCATCCACACCCAAATTGCTCCACGTAAAAAAAAACGAAAAAAGAAGGCCCTGCGAGAAGAGGCCAAAGAAAGTAAAGCAACCTACACCGACTCTAAAGACTAGAAGATGAGTCGAAGAAGAAAAAGCGCTGAATTGATGCATTTAAACAGAACAAAAGAACGTAATCGACAGTAAGCTTCTCAACCCGAGGCTCGCCGAGAACGATCCGAGGTAGAAGCACTGTTCGATAAATCTACTTCTCTCCTCAACCTCGTGATTCACCGCTTTCGGACTAAAGGTCGCAGAGCATATCTCTTCTTAGTAGTTCACCGCTCATGAACTGAACCAGATACAACCGCCACTACAAACAGAACCACTGCGGGTTGAACCAATCGCATAACTTCCGCCGATTCAACACAACCGAAGCTTTCCACATCTCATCCAGCGATCCGCGGGACAGATCATTCTGATCCAGATCAACAAAGACCATCACCGAAAAATGGTGGGACTAAGAATTGAAGCAGGAGATTGATGAGATGTATCCACAACCCGGTCGCCCATCCTGCCATCGAGAAGAAGTCATGGAGATCCTCACCGAGAGATCTCAGTTAAAAAGCTTCTCGAGATCTTATCTTACTTGTTGAAGCAGATGGGAGGCGCGGATGAGTTCGCAGATTTTGACTTCGAGCATGAGGAAGTTCCGCCAAAGTGGGATCACGGTGAGCTCATATCGATAAATGCGGAAAGCTTCGATCCCGGGAAGTTGGAACTAGCAGGAAGAAGAGAAGGTTGGAGATCGCTTTCAAGAAGCTCGAAGAAAAAACATTTGAAAATGGTGAATCCGGGCTGCTGGATGAAAGTGGAACTGTGTCATAGTTTCTTAACCAACCACGGAGGCACAAACAATCGAACACGATCAAGTGATGGATCCAATTCCTACATCCCAAATCACCATCGATCAACTTCGGTGAGATCGATCTTGTCTCAAAGATCTCCCGAAAGAAGAGATTGAGGAGTCTTAATCGATCGAGACAAATCGAGTCTCAAACAAAACGAAGCAATCAGAGATCGATTCTCCCAATCCATGTCCACCATATTCTGGCGAGCTTACAAAATCGATTGATGACAAGTAAACAGTGGATGAAACTCAATCTTTTTTTCGCCAATCGAGAAAAGGCTCGAGTTATCGTAAGAAGAAATTTGACAAAATGATTTGGACACTCTGCGCAACAATGGAAAGCGCCAAGAAAGAGCCGATTACAAAACCGCCGAGAATCTAATGACTCAATCTTGAGTTTATCTCGCTAATGATCTAAATCGAGCATTGTCGATCAACTTTGGGTCTCGACTTCCCACTCAACGCGCTTTTGATCAAACCAAAAAAGGGAAGGATTCGAGAAACCAATGACACATCGGATGACAAGGCCCGTGGACAAAGCTCAATTGCAAGAAAGGTCTGCCCGGGTCTTTGGGACATCAAAATCTGGACCGATTTTTCGCACCGGAAAAGCACCGTAATACAAATCGACATGGTCGATAAGGAGCTACCGTAAAATTGTCCAAAGAACGATAATCAAGAAGAAAGAAATGACGTAAAGCGGGCTCAAGCGAAGGGGTTGAAAAAGAAGTTCAAATCAAGGGCTAAGAAAGGATTAGTGGAAAATCGCAGAACCTCGGTTACCAAAGCAAAGTCGGCAGAGATTATATTTCAAAAACCGCCATAGACACGCCAAGAGGTTTGAGGAATGGAATAAGATCGAAGTGAATGGCTTCTAGATGCCTTTTTGTCCTTGATCTTGTCCAAAAGAAGAATCACCAGATGATGAGTTCCTCAACTGGTTCTACGAATAAATATCCGACTTTCAAGTATCACGGAAAATGAAGCCAAGCTTATAAATGTAAAGATATCTCGCCAAGAGTATGATCCGTTAATATACTCAAAGAAAGCGGATGGCTCATTCGTGGTGGCATTTGAGAGATTCTACTTTGACATCTTGAGCAAATCACGGATAAGCGATCAAGAGGCATAACCCGATGTCAAATGGAAACTCTATCGATTTTCAACATTCCACAAGACCAAAGAGAAATGCCGAAGGATACAAGCCCGAGAGTGAAGATTCGGAAGACGCGTCTAGGGATCTAGCTTTTTAAATTCAACTTTTCCAATGTAACATGTAATCATCTTATCTAATGAAAAGTTTATTTTTACGATCCCAAGACAAAATCTCTTTGTTTTCCGATTACTTGCTTTTTAAGCATTCTATACTAATCAATTTGTTTGGTTTCTCCAAGTGTTTTGGTTTCATCAAAAAGGAAATTGTCGGGAAATTTATAGTTTTGATGAAAGTTCCAAAAACACATGTAATAGGACCGGTCGGACACATTAGGTGATCGATGTTTACATTCTTGCTATAGGAGACCGGTTGATAATGATTGTATAGAAAAAACCGATGTAATAGATAGGTCACATATTGAGGGGAACTCAATATGTAAAGGTCGAATCGAAGATTCGGAAGAAAGGCGATATCCGACGCAGGCGAACGCTAAACCAGAGCGGAAGATCGATCTGGCGATCTTGTCGATAACTCGCCGAAGTCATGAAGCTCAAACCTCTACTTAGAAGATCGGATGACTTCGAGGAAGATAAGACCGGAAGACCTACATCGGCCGAGTCGGCCCGGTTGAAGCTAAAGTCAACAGGCGCCGAAGACTCCATCGTGCGGATCGATTGATCAGATCGGATCACTCATAAGATGGCGATGTTTCATCTTATCATACGTCTGCGATCTGAACAAGATGAATACCAACCTTAGTTGGAGGAACAACAACGCAAAGCAAGGCTTTCATCCAATAAGGAAGAGACACGTATGAACAGAAATGACATCGCGGGATTCGATGTTGCTCTCTCAAATTATTTATAAACTTTTCGGCCATGCCGTTCACGAAGACGCCACATCAAGCTGCAACTTTCTACCTAAAATAGCCCGAGATTCAAATTGCTCTCCAACGGCTCTTTGATCTCAAGGTCTATAAATATGGGATCACACTTCGAGAGTGAAATACGAAATCTTTGGAACAAACAACATAATCGAAGCTCAATCTATAGTCGATTTCATACGAAGAACACAACTACAAGCTTATTTTATATTGTGTTCATCCCATAAGTTCTTAGCAAGAAATCTTTTCATCTAGCTATCGTCACGCTTATATCTGAAGAAAAGATTTCATAGTTGGAACCTCAACAATCTTACCCAAACCCCCAAGTTAGGATAAGTTGTTTAGCAAGATTTCGATCTAGGGTTTCTAAGATTGATTTACGGGATCGTTTGAGTGAGAACTCTTAAAACATCTGTTGGTGTCTTGTGTTGGACTAACACACTAATCTAAGTCCGGTCGGTTAAATTCGGTTAAGTTGGTGCCCCTTGTGAAAGGAAGAGTGGATGTAGGACCTGGTTTGTCCGAACCACTATAAATCTTGTGTGCCTTCTTTGCTTTGATTAGCTGCTCTCACATCGCACAATCTTAAAGCGCATACATTCTAAGTTAAGATCGAATGACACCAAGCTTCGATCCGATCGGACTGGATTTTACATCGATTAAAAAGATAAAACTTGGAATCGATTTATACAAACCGGGTTTTCACGGGTAAAACTTAAGCTTCAGACGCATCGGTTAATCGATAATTCTGCAATGAATCGATCTTCCGCGTTCATGTTAAGTTGGTTATCGAATCGGCCTGATTCAAGACTCGACTTCGATCGGGCTATCTGACACACCGATCCAAGACGAAAAGTTTTTCGAAGTCTATTCACCCTCCATACAGACACGCCCTCACATAACCCGACGTTAGGGACCTACATGTGCCCTTAAGATACTTGAAGATCTTTTTGGCGACTCCATGTGACTAAATTTTAAGATTAGCTTGGTATCTTGCACATATCCCAACAAAGAAATGTTATATCCCGCCTACTTGTTGTGAGATAGAGCAATGATCCAATGATTCCTCTATAATCATGATGACTCATTTGATTTGCCTTGTAATCGGGATCCATCATGAAGTTAGTATTCATAGGAATCCTAATCGCATTGCAAGTCTATACACCATATTTGCAATCGGATCTACGGTGTACTTTTGCACGGTTGATGAATATTCCTTCCTTTGATTGTTTCACTTGAAGACCCAGAAAGAAATTCATCTCTCCCATCATCGACATCTCAAACTTGCCTTTCATCGGTGTTGAAAACTTTTCACACCGGTGATGGTTTGGAGAATCAAAATGATGTCATCAACATATATCCGAACAAGAAGATATCTTCCCCATCTTCTATCCCCGAACAGAGTTATATCAGCCAGTCTCTTTTGACAAAACCATGGTCAAGAAGAAACCGAGAAAAGAGTATCATACCATGCTCTGAGTCTTTGCTTAAGACCATACAAAGCTTTTACGAGCACAGAAACTTGGTCATTCTGTTTGAAACCGGGAGGTTGTTCCACATAAACCTCTTCTTTAAGCACACCGATTCAGAAATGCACTTTTCACATCCATTTGATAGATGTGAACTTCATGTGGGCAAAGATATGCAAGAAACAATCGATGGCTTCTAGTCTTGCAACAAAAAGCAAAGGTTTCATCATAATCCAAGCCTTCTTCTTGGGAATAACCTTGTGCAACTAGTCTTTGCCTTGTTTCTTACAATGTTGTTGTTTTCATCTCTTTTATTCTTGAAAACCCACTTGGTTCCAATGACATTGTGCCTTTCGTGTCTATCTACTAGCTCCCATACTTCATTCCTCGAGAATTGATTCAAATTTCATCTTGCATAAAGAATAATCAATGAGAATCTTGTAGAGCTTCACCAATCTCAAAGCAGGTTTTTTTTCCGACAGAAGCAGCCAGAATAGTGCACTCTCACCCATGGAACCTTCTTGTTTTAACACCTTGATTAGATCACCCACAATCGACTTGTAGGATGACTATCTAACCATTTCCTTCTTGATGTTCCCCTTCAATAGTATCCTCAACATTTGAAATGTTAGGTTCGATTAAATCGAACTTCGGGGAACAGCGAGAGGAGGAAAGTGAATCATCTTCCTCAGGGAAATTCTATTGAGAACATTGTCGAGACATTTGTTCCCTTTGGTTGATAGATTCGAATTTGCCTCGGTGTGACCACATCTTCATTGGCATTACATACCGAGTCCGAGGCGGTGTGCATTCGGATTGGTCACCTTTGGGTGTTGGCTTTCACGAGTCTCACCATCACGAGTTCCATCCCGAACTTTATTTTATCACGAGTCACCTCAATCATAGGATGTGGTGACCTTCTTCTTTCGGGTTCAAATGGATGATTTATCTTCGCATTTTCAGGGCTTAATCGGTGATCCTCTTAGTCGGTTCATCGCATCATGTTCTGTTTTCTTCCAACACAAGTAGATTCATCAAAAAACAACATGAGGTGTTTCCTCCACAATAAGAGTCCTACGGTTTGTAAACTCGAAGCTTTTTGACGAGAATATCCTAAGAATATTCCTTCATCGCCTTTTACTATCAAATGTTTTCAACCCGATCTTTACCATTATTGTGTATGAAACACTTTGTAAACAAAACACACGAAAAGAAAAAAACAAAGAGGCTTCCTTTCATTCCAAAGCTCATAAGGTGTTTTACCTTGACTCTTAGTCAACATGGATCCGTTTCGAGAGTAGCGTGCAGTGTTTGACGACCAATTCAAAATCTTTTAGGAATATCGACCAAATTTATCATTGTCCTTAGAACTTTTTCAGAGTCATGTTCATGCTTTTCAAAGAACACCATTTTGTTGAGGGTCCTTGCGGTGATGTTTCATGTGAAATTCCATTTTACGCCTGATGTCGATATGATATGATTTATAAATTCATTTCCTTTTTGTCGGATCGATTTTGACCACACTCAGTTTTTTTTTCAATCTTGAGCATTTTGATGAATTTGGCGCGCTTTTATTTGAGTCTCTTTCTTCTTGAGTAAGAATATGACCCAAGTATATCTTGAGTAGTCATCAACTACTACCAATGTGTATTTTTCCCGCCATTAGTGCTCATTTGGTGTTATAGGACCAAAAGATCCATATCAAGATGGCGAAGTATTCGTGGGTAGAAACATCTATTTTGCTTTTTAAATGATGCTCTTTATCTGTTTTTTCTTTCGCACGCATCACAAATATGTTCCTTCTTGAATACTTCATTAAAAGCAACCCTCTCACAAGAGCTAATCTTGCAAGCTTGTTCGGGGTTTTTGAAATTTAGGTGATTCATTCTTTTATGCCATAACCAATTGGTATCTCGTGGAACTTTTAGCAACCAAACATGTATCTTTAGGAGTTGAACTCCAATCGACCAAATACACATTCCCTTTTCTTGTACGGTCGGTAAAACTTTTTCGTGATGTATCATCTTTCACAAAACATAAGTTCTTAGAGAACTTCAACATTAAAACCTTTATCACGTAATTGGCTAATTGAAAGCAAATTATGCTTCAATCGAGATACATATGAAACACCATGGATATGAACCGAGTCGATTTCCAAAGTTCCATATCCTTCAATCATCTCGAGTTATCTCCAAAAGTGATCGTGGGCCTCTTTGTTCAACATAGTCATAGTGAGTATCTTCTTGAATCTGTCATATGTCTTGAACATCCACCGTCAAGATACCATACATCGGGAGCTTTTTCATCTCTACTCATCGGTGCCATGTGATCTTTAGTCGATTCGGTGCCCTTGTTTTCCTCGAAAAAGCAGATCAATTCTTAGGTACCCAATTTGTGTAGAGTCCACAAGGTTAGATGTACCTTCGGAATCCAAATTTGCGACAACTCTAATCACTTTAGAGTGGCTAATTTGTCTTCCATAAACATCAACATATACATCCACTACTGGGTGCCTTAGCGATTTTCAGATATGTGTGCTAGCTTTTAGCATGAACATGGGCTTTTGAATTCTTCTTTGGTTCGGGCCTTTTGTTCGGATGCTTAAAGCTTTTGCAAAATGCGACCCGGTCTAAATCTTTGATGATTTCGGGTTCGAGATAACCTTTACCCTTAGGCAAGTGGGGGGGGGTTGGGTTATGCATCTTTGAAACTGGTCTTCGGTGTCCGAGGACTTGGTCTCTTGATTGAGAATGTCTCTCTTGAAAGTGTTTCTCATCCGAGGATTCCTCGATGGTTGATGTGGAGCCTTTCGGGTTTGCATTCTTAGCTTTAAGGCTTTGAAGTACTTGCACGAAATTTTCAATATTTGCTTTCGGGTTTTCTAGCCTTCACCGAGGTTTGGGCTTAACCACGATCATTCGGTTTTTATTGAGACCATAGGTCTTTTTTCCTTTTCTACAACCTTGGGCATTACTTGATTTGAAGTGTAGGTGCATTTGGTTTTACAAAGATTGTCTTCTTGCTACTTGATGCGACATTTAGATGACCTTGTGAGGTTCCCCGGAATGTATCTCAATCCGGTTTTTATAGTCACAGATCTCTGGTAACTCGAATTTCATCTATTACATTAGATCACGATATTGATAGAGTTAACTTCTTACATGCACTATCCTCTCCTGATTCTGCCGAGTTTCATGCTTCTCGGAGAGGTCATTGAACTTAGTCCGATTATTTGAATCTCTTGATGGATTTCTCAGCTTTTCGATTAGGGACATTATCAACTTCTCTTTCTCGAGAGTTGTACTTTGAGAACATCAGGTTCATCGGTAGCTCCCATTAATTGAGAAGTGATTTCAAGATTCTTTAGAGTCTTTCCATTTTAGATTTTTCGACTTTCGGTTCTTATTCGCTCTTGAGTTCTATTTAGCGTTCTTGTAAAAAAAAACATAGTCCTTCATCATATTCTCAAAAAGAATCCATCGGTCAAAATGACTTGTTTTTAAATTGGAACTTGAAAACTCTTGTCTTTAGTGTAGGAGCAACAACAAGAGAAAGAAGAGTTTACCTCCTCAATGGCCATCGGACGGATGTCATCACTTTCACCGTCGAGAATATCTCATCCGAAGAGCTAGATCCTCTTCGTAATGTTCTTCTTCGCAACCATGGCCTTTTTGCTAGAGAACTTCTTGTCTCTTTTAGCTTGCCTTTCTCTTCTCTCCCAAGCACTCAAATCGACAATTATCTTTGGAAGTGACCTTTCTTTTGGCAATTATAAGATCTGTTGGCATCATCATCCCGATCACTTTCTTCTTTGGACTTGGAGTCCTTCTTTTGCGGATGAAGATCCCTCATTTCAGTCTTTCTTCTTCTCGGTTGATCGTCCTCGGGTTTCTTCTGGTACACTGTGGTTCTGTAATAGCTTTTGTATTTTCAAATCTACTATTAAGTCGGTTAAACCTCCCCGCCATCGATCTTAGCTTTTCCTCAAGCTCATCCATCGATTTTTTGGCATGGGGGTTCTCGAACTCTCTAGTTTTCTGAGTTTTATCTTTGGCTTTTAAAAGCCACATTCTTACTAGATGATGAATCATCTTTCTTTGTCAACCTTTTTGGATTTCTTATCAATTACAAATTCATAGGCCTTATTTCGAGAGAAGACTTGTTGGTATGGCGTTGAATTAATGTTCTTGGTGTTTTCAATCACCCTTTGCATGAATATCTCATTTCTTAGAAAGACCTCTAAGAATTTTCAATGCAACTTCTCTTTGTGGATATTTCTTTCCAAGTGCATTTAGATCATTCATGATCTTTAGTGAATCGACTTCCAATTTGTCTATTGATTCACCATCATCCATTTCAAAACTATCAAACTTTCCAATTGCCAACGAAAGTTTGTTTTCTTTTATATGATATGTGCCCTTGGCACATTCTGCCTAGTGTATCCCATATCTCTTTAGCGATATTACGTTGAGAGATCATTCCCATCACACCATCATCAATTGTCTTGTATAGTGTGTCTTTAGCAATGTAATCTAGATTGACTAACTTTCTCTCCTCAAGAGTCGGTTGGTCATCGGACTTAGGAAATTACGCTTCAGGATCAATTCTCTCATCTTCGATTTCCTCAGGGATTCACCACATGAAATTTGAATGGTCCTTGAGAGACCACTCTCCACATACGCTTCATGTTTGGAATCTGAGATGAGCCTGCATTCTCGATCTCCATAGATCATAGTTCTCTTGAGAACATGGGAAGTGTTTTAGAAGACATTTTTATCGATCTTTTGAAAAGAAAAAAAATTCAACCAAATAAGATCGATTCGGATAGACCACAAAGTATTTTTGAAAATAAAACTTTGGTCAACAAAGTGGGTGGTCAAGTTGAACCCTTTGCTCGATACCACTTGTTGGTCCGGTGAAAACGAGTCTTACACGTGTATGGGGGAATACGTGTTGGGTGTTTTTTAAAACTTTTTCTTCTTGAGGTCGGCTTGGGTCGGATAATCACGAAGATTAGGTTCGAGAAGCACATATCATTTCGAGTCAAAGTCTCTTGAGGCGGTGATCTGAGCCGCTTTCAGATACCTCGGATAATCAACCGAGTCCCGAGTGTCGGAGATCCGAGTTGCTTGGATCGGATAACTAACTTCTTGAATCCTCGTAAGAGAGTTCGATTTGGTAACTATCTGTTCTAAATTACTCGAGATTGCGGAATGGTTGGCGTCTTTAGTTTATACTTGTTTTAAGCTTTCTTTGAAAACCTTCCCTTTATGAAATGGTGATTAAATTTTGTGATTTGGTTATGCAACTTCGTTGGATTGATTCCAACGAATATCGATGAAAAAGTATGCTTTCAAAACTTCGGTGATGCAGCAATTAAAGACGGAAAAAAGCAATAAACAACACAACAATTATAGTGGTTCGGAGACTCAAACTCCTACATCCGCTCTCTCGATCCTTAGAAATTCACTAATCACTACGAGCTTTCGACTACCTCGCGTAGTTTACTTACTCAACTTCGTACGAGTTTTCGACTACTCCACGTGGTTTCTTTTTCAACCCGACTTTGAGTTTTTTCGACTACCTCGTAGTTTACTTACTCAAACACAAACAAGCTTGACTACCTCGCGGAAACTTTACTAACTTCTCCTCTAGAGTTTTCGACTACTCCGCCAGTAGTTTACTAACTCTTACAACTCTTCTCACCAACAAACACACTCCAACTACCTTCCGAGGGTTTGGGGTTTCTCGGTTGGTTTCAACTAGGATGAGATATCATTTACAATGAAGCACAATGCAAAAGGGTTAGGATATCTCGACTAAGCTTTGGATAAATCTTATCAAAGCTAGGCTTTAGTTTAGTGAGCTCTCTTCAATATACTTGATCTTGGGAAATTACAGGTTTTTAGGTCTTTTAACTTGCGATAATAAGTTTGAGCTCTTTGAGTTGCGTATAAATTTCCGTAACCTTACAATGTAGGGGTCACCGGTATTTATAGGCATACACTTAAGGTCGCTCTTGAAAACTATCCGTTGGAGAGATAGCCGTGAGTTTCCCTCTTATGGTGTGTGAGCAGGTATATTTAGGGTTTTGAAACTCCTGTCGTTTTAAGCGATAGCCTTTCATGTAGCCGGTCTTCACTTTTTGCGTCTGGAACTTTTCGTTACTTGACATCTTTTTTATTGACTGTCATCGCTGTCGATGTCGGTATAGTACGATCTTTGTCTTTTCTTTTTGACTTTTGTCTCGGTTAAAGGTAGACACCTTCAACAGCTCTTTTTGGTTACAAACTACGAGTTTGATATAACCTTAACAACTTACGACTTAGCTCATTTTTATGCGCATTTGAATATCTTGGCAAATATCTATTTTTAAGGAATCGCGATCTTCTCGTGTGCATCCTTGAGATAGATATATTGATTACCTCGAACATTCAGGGTTTATCTCGAGCATTCGGCAGACTTTTTGAGTCTTGAAGAATTCTTGTGCCATCGGTATTCTTGATCTTCGGTTCTCGATCTTGATCTTGCGTCTTGAGTCTTGAGTCTTTATAGTTATCTTGACCGATATCTTGAGTCTTCATCTACGAGTCTTGAGTTCCTCGATTATCATCTTGAGTCTTGATATCTCGATTTCTGCGAGTCTTGAACCTCCGATTTCATCTTTGAGAAACTTGGGTTTCAACCCGAAACATCTTGAGTTCTTCGAGTCTTGAACATATCACGAACTATATCTGCGGTATACATTTTGCGATAACATCACGAATCTTTCTAAAGCCGAATCTCGACTAACTATCAAGATCATTACAAGCATTATAAATACTTTCGGGGTTTTGGGATCTTAATCAAAATCATATATCTTTTATTAAATTCATCTCCAAACAAAGGCTAAACACCATAATTATAAGATACTTTTACAAAGGAAATTGCAAACTAGTAAAAACTTTCAACTACAAGAACCATTATACATCCATGATTCCATTTTTTTTAGTTCAAAATTCAAACCAACCAACATCGAATCAACTACCACGTGGAAATTAAAATCATTTACACAGCCTATAAGTTGGAATTGCCATGAGTGGCATAGTTTTACCAGTCACCATTCCAAAGTTTTCCCCCATATCCAAATCAGCAGGCAAACTGCCGTCCGGAAGCTCCCAGTCAAAGCAATGCACCAACTGCGCCACCACCAACCGAACCACCGTGAGAGCCAACTGTATCCCCGGGCACCCTCTTCTGCCCGACCCAAACGGTATCAGCTCAAAATGTTGCCCCAATACATCTACATTGCTCCCAACAAACCGCTCTGGTGCGAACTTCTCAGGATTGTCCCATATGTTAGGATCTTTGCCGATAGAATATATGTTCACAAAGATCCATGATCCTTTTGGCACGTGGTATTTACCGACCATGCAATCTTCCAAGGATTGGTGGAGCGGCAACGGAACGGGTGGGTGGAGCCTGAATGTTTCCTTCACTACCAAGTTTAAGTATTCGAGTTTATCGAGGTGTGATTCGTCCACAATTTGGTCCGCACCGACTACTTGTTCTAGTTCGTTTTGGAGTTTCTTCATCACTTTTGGGTGCCTAATGAGTTCTGTAAGTGCCCATTCCACTAATAATGATGAAGAATCCATTCCTCCGGTAAACATATCCTAGAAAAGAAGAGCATGGATCCCAGTTTCTCAATCTTTGTTCAAATCAGTGTTTATATCAATCAAATCAGTCAACATTGAATCAGTTAGGAGCAAAATAGCACATAAATGACCCAAACTCGTTTAGGCAAATCAACAAACACTTGGTGGGCAGTTTATATGAACACAACCATGAAATCAAATTCACAAAACTATGATAAAAAATTGAATTACCAGGAGCACAGCCTTGACATGGCGACGGTCGAAATCGAATCCAGCTTCTCCAGAATCCAAAATGCCCATTAACGTATCCACAAAATCCTGACTCTGTTTCTTCCCCTGCCTATTCTTCACATGTTCATCAATAATCCTCTCCAGAAACCCATCAAATGTTCCACTGAGTTTCTTCATCCTTCGATCCAGCCCCTGAAAATCAAACGCCGCAATAAACGGAAAAAAGTCCCCCAAATTCGGCGTCGCACCAATCTGCAACATCTCCTCAATCACAGATTTAAACCCCTTCTCATCCAAATCCCTATCCACATACTTCCTCCCAAACACCATCAACGACGCCATATCCCCAATCGAACCCGAAACCCTAGCGCTGACATTCACAATTTCCCGATTTTCCCCCAATTTTCGAAGCGAATCAACAAAAAGCCCTAGCTCGCCTCTTCTCATGGACCGAAATTGACTGACCCTGAGACAGCTTAACAGCTCCAGAGTGCACAATTTTCGCATATTGCGCCAATACGCACCGTACGGTGCAAATACAATATCTCTCCGATCGTAGGTGAGGTACTTCGCGGCTTGATGATGTGGCCTGCCGGCGAAAACGAGATCGTGCGTTTTGAGAACGAGCTCTGCTATTTCCGGCGAGGATACGACGACGGCTGGGACGAATCCCAAACGGAGGTATATTATCGGGCCGTGCTTTTTGGCTAGACGGTGCATATCATAGTGGAGATTCTTCCCCAATTGGTGCAGATGGCCTACGATTGGGAGACCGATTGGGCCAGGAGGTAGTTTTTTCTTGTGCTTCTTCGAGCTTAACAGCTGCTGAAGGAAACAGATGAGTGTGATTACAGAGATTAATATCCAAAACCAAGCCATACTTGTCTGTGTTTACTTGGATTTTGAAGTTTATCAATGGCGTTATTTAGTGATTATCAGTGGGAGTTGAGAGTGAGAGGGAGGGTGAAGAGATTGACTTTGGATCTCCACCTCTCCATATTAAATAAAAAAAACCCTTTGTGGTTTAAAATTTGATTACATTGATATATTCAATTTATTTTATATTTACTAAGGTAAACGTTTCAGTGTTGGTGTTGTATTGTGCACTTGGTGATTATAAAACTATTATTTAATGGTCACTCAACTCCTCAATTGAGTGGGAGACCCCTTTGAGAACGAATTGGAGCTATATGAGTTATAATGTGGATTGATGAATTCGTGAAGTGTTTGAATGCTTGGTGAACTAACTACTAACTTTGTCCGATAAAAATAAAAATAAAACTGTCATTTAATGAATATCCCTTGATCAAGTGTCCACTAAAGAAATTAATAGGCCACATGTACCATCCTCCAAAATGGAGGACCCTTAACTAACTGGAGTATATCACCACTCCAACAATCCTCTAAAATTAAAATTTGAGTATGGAGGATTGCACAGTGATTCTTCATTTTTAGGATACTATATCCTCGTTTTGGAGGATTGATTTAATAACTCTTCTCCTAATTTATGTTGTTATTGTCTTTTATTATTATTTGTAAATGTTTATGGTTGGTCCCATTTTATATGTACGCATACATCTTCTAATATTTTGTATACCTTGCAATTTAATTTTAAGTATGTGCAAGAAATGAGTTTCTTTACCAAAAATTTAGGTTCTATCCGCAAGAAGACTCTTAGCATGACCTTGGTTGTCTTCAATGGAAACCTATGAAAATTAACCAATTCCGCAATGCACGTGAAACCTTTTTATTTTATGTAAAATCTTTGCGAGATTAATGCCTGGAATCAAATCAGACGTTATGTTAGTTACTTCTCATGAGCAGTTTTCCAGATAGCATAACTTCATCGACCCCTTGTCTAACAGAAAAAGTAATACATGATGCATAACGCAGCATGTAAGCAGAGAACATAGGACAATAAATTATAGAGAAAAATACTACACTAGCTTAAAAGCTTGGCCTATATTTAGCGGAGTTTATTATAGCTTCTGTCCACAAGGAGACTGTGTGCATGACCATGGCTGCCTTCAATGGAAATCTAACACAAAATTCAAAATGAATTGATGAAGCCTTTATTATGTAAAATGTTTGTGTGATTAATATTTGCCTTATATCAAATCAAATCTTATTTTACTTACTTCCCATGAGAGTTTCACTAGAGAGCATAACTGCATCGGCACCTTCTGTGACAGCAATAGCAATACCTGATACTTACATGCATGCACAACGCAGAGCCACACAGGTTAATATATCATTGAGAAAAGAATGCCCTGATCTTAAAAGTCTTTTACGGAGTTGTGCATCAAATAATATAGATTCTGTCCACGAGGAGACTGCGAGCACGCTTTCGGCTGCCTTCAGTGGAAACATAACAAGGAATTTTAAAATGAATCAATTAAGCAAAGCCTTTACTAGGGGAAAATATTTGCGAGATTAAGATTGTCTTTGTATCAAATCAAATGTTATTTTACTTGCATCCCCTGAGAAGTTTTTCCAGAGAGCATAACTGGATCAGTCCCCTCTCTTACAGCTAGGCAATATACACACACAATGCAACATTTAAGCCGACAACACAGGTTAATCAATCGTTGAGAAGAAGTACCCTTTCTTAAAGGCATGACCTAGACTTGGTGGAGTTTTTGTACCAGAGACCGTATGCATGACCCTTGGCTGCCTTAAATGGAAACCTATGAATCGAAATGAAGCTGTTCGGCAGTGGAGGTGGGCCTTTTTTTTATGCAAAATGTATGTGAGATTAATGCCTTGCATCAAATAAAACATTATGTTACTTACTTCCCATGAGCAGTTTTTCCAGATAGCATAACTTCAGCGGCCCCTTCTCTAACATCAATAGCAATAACTGATACTTACGAGCATGTAGCAGACAACTTAGGCTAATAAAAGACTTCATTGACCTTAAAGGCTTGGCCTGGATTTGGCGGAGTTTGTACACCAAATATTATAGATTTAATGGTGCATAACACACATTTAAAATTGTCTTTTGTGGGAAATCGTCCTAGTTTTTCTAAAATTAAGCACCTTGGCACATCAACAAGATAAGTAGACCATATTATTAACAGAAGTAAAAACGATTACCTATAGCTATTGAAAATTTTATTAAGAAAATGAAAGTAATTTCACAACTGAAATTTCACCTATGCTTTTGGGTAAATAATCTGCAAAAAATAATTAAACACAACTAATTTTCTCAGCCAATATGAACTCTTCAGCAGCCTAATTGCTTGGTTTTGGAGGGTATTAACCAAGAAATCATACCTTATCTGCCAGGTCAACCACAATGTGCTCCATTCATATCTTTTGAGTAGACGTTTGCAAAAGCTTGTATAATAGATTCTCATCTGCAATGCATTTAATGTACATAAACATGACATGAAAAGAAAAGTACAATACAACCAAAAAAGTCCAACAAATTGAGAGACCAATAAATTAAATTGTGAATTCCTGTCTGTAAAAAGAAAAAAACCTTCAGCATCTGATCCACCAAAGCACAAGCTCGAATATCTGGAAATAGAAACAATACATCGAATTAAACATAACACTCTTATGGACTACTGTTACGACTACGACTGCTGCTACTACTGCTAAGATTAAGATATATCTATGTCCACTACTAATACTATTTTTAATTAATATTAAATACAAATAACCACGAAAACAACTACTACTACTAACTACTGGTAAATACTAATAAGACGACTACTACTACCACAACAACCAACAAGTGCTAATACTACTATGACTACTATGTCTATTACTCTGATATCAACTATGACTACAACAAACTATTACTGCTATTACTATATAATAGTACTAATTGATACCACTAAGACTAAATACTACTACTTCTACAAACTATTGCTAAAACTAGTACGACAGCGACAAAATGCTACTACTACTAGACGTGTGCGTACGGTTTAGGAACCAGCGGATTTTGCGCCCCCTTTTGCTTGAAATGTAACCGGCTGAAACATGATTTCAGTTACAGTTTTTGAACCGCAAGTCGGCCAGCAAATAGATGATTGTTGATCTCAAAACGGTTGAATAAGTTCGAGTTAATATGAAATTTCAAAAAATAAAATCTGTAAATTGCTGATTTGAGTTTTAAGAATTCTCTAATCGGAACCTAACCATGTAAAATATGGTTACAGTTCCAAGTTTGAACTGCTGACCACGGTTCCGGAGATTGGAACCGCCAGTTCCAGTACTTTTGGGCATCCCTAACTTCTAATACTGCTACTAGGGCTATGACTACGATTTCTACTACTGTAATTGTCACACAACCAAAATGACTACTTCTACTACTGGCACCATCACTTTTATGACTAACAATACTGCTACAACTATCACACTAAACATCGTCAAGTGCAAATTAATATTATCAAAATTCTGTGACAAAAGTTTCAGGTTAAGCACAAGTCATTTATAATAAAAGAAAAGATAAAAAAGAAAATTAATGAAAACACGAGGAGTTGTGTTAAAAAAATAGGTCAAAAACGGATATGAACAGGCTTGGCCAACTTCTGCACGCGTATAACTATTCATCCAAGTGCATAGCGTTAAATCACTAAGCTCTCTTGTCAGCATCAGTGGGAGATTCATTTATTTCTAACCTTAATTCTCACTAAGCTCAGTTTACAAGTTCCAGTTCCTAATATATCATTAGTCGCCCTGCAATTCACCAAAATCCAATATAAGATAAGGTGTTCCACCCGTA
>JBBCBC010000281.1:0-36914 GCA_037126765.1 Stenogyne calaminthoides
TTAGCATATCATGTTAGTTGCATCAGGTTATCTTATCTGATCTCGATCACGTATGATCTCGATCAGTTTCATCTGCTCCTCTTCTGATCAGCAACCTTCTCTTCTGATCTGGTCATCTGATCTGGTCATCGGATCAGGTCTTCTGATCAGGTCATCTGATCGGCTTATCTTTTCTGGTCATCTGGTCATTTGATCCCAGTCCATCGATCGAGTAACCGATTCTTTGATCGGTGGCTTAGCTTTTTCTTTTTACGATTTTTGTTAAACTCATCGATTAACTCGGAACTCATCTTACTCATCCGATCTCGATCGGTCTAAATCTTGACCTCGTCGACCTTCGATCATCTTAAATGCGATTCCATGAGTTCCCCCTCAACTTGTTATCTGTACGTTAGCTTGAATAATACAAGTTGATAATGTTTTGGCATAATTCATCAAAACTAAAATATCCCAACAGTACATGGTACCTAACGAATCCTGTCTTGGTTAGTAACACGTTTAGTCATTATCATCTTTTCAACAATTTTTAATCACTATTATCTTTTCCAACAAGGTCGAATGCATAACTAATATTCTCTTCGTCCCGTTATAAGTTTTCTATTTCTTTTTGTTATCTTGTTTAAGAAAAAATAATAAAATAATAAAAATGAAGGGTAGTTGTGGGTATTGAGAGAGAAGAAAAAGGTATGTGCAGTAATGAGTGAAGTAGTGAGTGACATTCTTTGTAAAATTGTATGAAAAGTAAGGATAAAAATTATGAAAAGTGGATTTTATTTGATTTATTTACAAAAAATATGAAATTTATTATGGGACGAATGAAAAAGAAAAAGATAAAAACTTGTATGCAATATTGCATACTAGTGTTATGTGCAATTGTAGTTTAATTGAGCTTTTTTTTAATTTTCGAGGGTCAGGACCGGGTCGGGTTAGGGCAAACAGATTGGCGGGTCTTATGGGCCTTCTTCCTCGCGTCGCAGCTACAGACCAGATTTCTTCTTCTTCCTTGAGGCGCTTCCAAATTCTTCTTTCATCGCCGCAACAGACCAGATTTCTTCTTCTTCCTTCCATCGCTCGTGCCCTAATTTCTTGTCCAATTTAATTTTTCTTCGATTCGTTCTGATCATTGGATGAAACCAGGTCATTCAATTTGGATTTCGATGTGGATTCTACGAGAATAAAAGAGAATGTGTGTGTGGTGTTTGGATTACCCCTCAACACAAAGTGTGTGATGAAATTCAGATCCTTCTGCACTCTTTTTCACGCTGTTCTATAAATCTGTAATTCTGGACTGAAGATTTTTTTCGCGTCTGTACTGGTTTTTGTTCATGTAGTAACACTATTTTGCTCATATGGTAACACTCTTTTTGTTCATGTAGTAACACATCAAATTGTTCTTTAAATCTGTAATTTTGAACTGGGGATTTCTTTTCACGCTTGTACTGGTTTTATTTATGTGGTAACACTCTTTTGCTCATATGGTAACACTTTTTTTGTTCATGTAGTAACACATTAAATTGTTCTTTAAATCTGTAATTTTGGATTGAGGATTTCTTTTCACGCTTGTACTGGTTTTATTTATGTGGTAACACGTTTTTCTTCATATGATAATACTTTATGTTCATGTAGTAACACATGTTTTTTTTAGTAATATGTAACACTGTTCATATATCGTCATAATACTATGTGAATACTCATGTGTTACCATATGAACAATAATGTGTTACCATGTGACCCATATTACGTTATGAATATTTATGTGTTACGATATGTTTAATTACGTGTTACGTAAAATATGAAGTTTTTCAATACAACAATGTAGTAACACTTATACATAGATGTAGTAACACACAAAAATTTGACCAAAAAATAAAAAATAAAAAAATTATGTGTTCAGTAGGAATCAAACCTGCGACCAAATACATTAACAACAAATCTAAGCAATTAGGCTACATCACATATTTGATAAACATATTCTTTATAAATACATATGTGACTGCGCCAACCTAAAGCCCACTGCCCGCCCCACCCGCGCCCCTGCCCGAACCGCCCAACCCGCCCGCCCAGACCCGCGAATTTTGAAGTATTTTTACCTTATTTATATTATATTGCACATAATATTAGTGTGCAATATTTCACATAAGAAAAAAAAAAACTTATAGTAGAAAGATTGAGCAACTTATTGAATCAACCACGCAAATCACAATATAATTATTTCTCAGACAGAAACATCACGTGCCCAAGTATAAAAATCAATTTAATTAGATAATATACTGTCCATGGTTCTTATTCCAAGATAATTTTTGTAACTAATTTGCATCTTATACGCCCCCCAAAATATTGATTTGCAACTTGTCAGGAAGAGTAATGCAATTTTATTAGAACACAAAGACTTATGTTTAAGTGGCGTTTGTATATGTATATTTTTTTATAACTCGATATTCAATCAAGAATTGATTAATGTGGGGAATCAAAATCCATCATCCACTAATAGGGGTCCCACTTCAAGTTAAAGTAAAGTTCTGCATACACTTGCTCATTTCAGATATTGATCGCACCTGGAGCCTTTTGAAATTGAGACCTAGAAAGGAACATACACATAAATCTCAAGTCTGCACCAACAGATCAACTTCTTTGGGTTTGTTTGTATATGCATTTGATTGGATCTGAAATTCAACATGTTGATTTGATGAATAGTAAAATGTGTATTTGAATTTTGTATATGGTTGAGATTATACACATAGATTATGTAGGATTATATATGGTAAAATTTGAAATATTAATTGATAAATAATTGATTGTGCATGTATTTAAATTGTATGTAATGTAGGAGTGAGAGTGTGTAAAATAAGGAAATAGGATAGAAAATGTTGAGTTAGGTAGATAAGAATAATTAAAAAATGGGAAATACATAATTTATAGTGTAGAAAAGTTTGTTTGTAAAAAATATAAAATTGATGTATTATATGATAGAATTTATAGGATTTGTAATATTATACCAAAATTCGGTTTAACAAACAAATATTTGGATTTGAAATATAAAGATGTGGGTTGAGAGGCCATAAACAAACACACTCTTAAAAATAAGCGAGCACACTTAAAAGTCGGGATTGAATCGTGAGCCATTATATAATAATGAGGGCACTCCTATGAAATGAAATAATTATTATATAGGAAAATTCGATCTCAGGTGTATTACTATATATAAGGACAAATATGTGTTACTGTAAGAAGGTGCTACTACAAAAATATTGAAAACTGAAATATAACAGAAAAGAAAAACGAAAATGAAAAAAAAATTAAAAATGAACAAATTAAGTATATTAATTGATGTCCAAAATGTGTAAAATATAATAATGAGGGCACTCCTATGAAATGAAATAATTATAGGGTAGTTACTATTAGGTGTCATTTTCAAAGAGTTCTCTATAAGGTTCATTACTTTTTTAAACTTACTCTAAGGTGCTAAAATTAGTGCAAAATGTCTTAATTACCCTTATGTATATAATGTGTGAGAAAAATGGGATATATGTGTAGATTTAAAACTTATCACTTTTCTGCACCCTACATTTTTAATAATTTTATATTTTAAAATTTTTAAAATTGAAGATTTTAAGTTTGAATTTTAATTTTTTTTTTAATTATATGTCTTTTTATCTGAATGATTGTTTTGGCCTATTTTTTTTTTACTCATCTATTTTTTAAATTGTATATTCTTAATCATTTTGCACACATGTAGAAAAAAAAATTGTACACCTCTAAAAAATTCTACATACCCATAAAAATATCTGCACACTCCAAATTTTTTTTTAATCATCTATCATTTTATTTAAATAATTTTTTACAGTAATAAAATATTAGCACAAAAAAATTCTGCACGCCAAAAAAAAATTATGCACATCCCAATTCCTTTTAATTTATTTGTCATTTATATTTAAAAATTTTGCACACCCATAAAAAATAAATTCTGCACACTTGTAAAAAAAAAAACTGCACACCAGTAGAAAAATTTATGCACCCCCGACGCCCCCAAAAACCAAAATAATGTCATCTTAAATGTGTCCAAACATTAAAATACATTTGCACACCCATAGAAAATTAAATAAACATCCAAAGTTGGTCTATCAATTAAGTATTTTTTTTTTGTAACTTGTAAGTGGCATGCTGTTGCTTCTTGGACATGGAAATTAATGCTCAAGGTGAAACCTGTGGCATTTGTAGGATGCCTTTTGATTCCTGATTCCCAACTTGATATGTTCAGAGTGCATTTCTAATTTAAACACATTAGTCATAAACTGATCAAATCGATCCCATTAACAAATTCGTCTATCTATTAACAAATTGATCAAAACGAATTAGGAAACAGAGGTGAAGAAAAATGGTAGCACCTAAGAGTTATGATTGTTAGGAAATAACACTTCTGAATAATTTTCCCAATAATTATTATATAGGAAAATTCGATCTCACGTCTGCATTACTATATATAAGGACAAACATGTATTACTGTAAAAATGTGCTACTATAAAGATATTGAAAACTGAGTTATTATATGAATACATAGCTGCTACTATAAAGAGAAAAGTATATATATATATATTACCGTATGAACAAAAACACCACTCTCTCTATTTCATATTAATTGCCTTCTTTTTTTATCCGCTTCTCCAACTGATCAGTCATAAACAATAGTCTTGGCGGCCTAAATTAACTAGCTAGGTCCAACTATCCAATTGATCAACCATAAATAAAATAAGATTAGATGGTCTCATGTATGAGACGGGGTACAATTCACACCTACTCCTCCCAAAATGTTCAACGTCAATGCCCCATTTATACCCCGTCTCATACAAAGCATGCCTCGTAAAATAAAAAGATAATGAATATTTTCTCATTTCCACTCCCATATAAGCAGTCTGCTTCCACTACCTTTTCCCTCACCTCACACTTTACCACTCTAAAATTTCTGTTTCTCCATCTGTTGTCCAACTGCAACAATGTTTTCTTCCGGATTTATTATTGACGGATTTCCTACTCTATTTCCTCCAATGAAGTAATTATATATATATATTTTGCTTAATTATTGCTTTTCCAACTCTTCCCATTATCATCAACACTCTTAGGCTCTATTTGGATGGATGGATTTGAAATCCATGGATTTCACATACAAATCACCGCTCTTCAATGGATTTAAAAATATTTAGATGAAAGAGTCTAGTTTAAAATTGAGGAATTTCAAATCTTCATCAAAATCATGTCATTTGTGAAATCCCTCATCTCTCCACCCTTCCCTCTCTCTCCCCCCTTCATTCTCTTTCATTCTCTCTCATCTAAGTATTTATAAATTCATTTGAGAGTGGCGATTTGTGTGTGAAATCCATGAATTTCAAATTCATTCATCCAAATGGAGCCTTAATTTAATTAAACTGGTATTTTACGGTTTAGTGTGTATATACATATTGAAGGGGCTTTATAGTGATATTGGTTTATGTTACTAGTTTCAAATTTTATGACTTTGAGTTTTTGTAAATTAATTGAACATGTTTTTTTTTTACATATACAGATGGAAACGTTCTTGAAAATCATCATCTTGAAAGAGAAGTCCACGTTTACCTTCTCCTGATTGTGTTTGTTTGAAGTGTGTTTAGTTTAATCATGGTGTTTGTTTTATTGTTATTAATGTTTGCAATTGTGGTGTTGTAACAATAATTTGGGATTACTACATGTATCCTCACAAGTTTTAATACAGTTTATGTGTGTTTTAATATTTATTTCTTTTTTCTCGGCTCTAATTAATTATATAGTTATTTATCTTCACCTGAAACTTTGACAAACATATATTAAAATTCAGAAGTTGATAGTGTTTGCAGAAAAAGTTATACTTAAAAAATACTCATAAGTTATCAAAACACACCCCTCTTTCAACTTTTATTTTATAGCTTTTTTGAGAGCTTATTTAAGTGGGTGTTTGAAAAAAATATAATTTTGAAAAATTGATTAAAATTATTGTTTATGAGAAAAATGATTAATAGTTGATAGTCTTTGTAAAAAAATTCAAAGAAAAATTGATAGTGTTTTTTTTTTAAGGAAAGTTGATAATGTTTGCAAACAAAATTAAAAGTATTTTAAAAAAACCTAAAAGTTACTAAAAACACCCTTTTTTAAGCTTCTAATTTATAGATTTTGAGATATTATTATATATAATAATAAAAATAAATAAAATATTATAAATTACTTCTGCACATAATTCTAGGTGATTGTAATTAATACTCCACCCGTCTCATTCATTAAGCCCTTTTTGCTATTTTTTTTGTCCCAATCTTTAAGCACTATTTCCTAAAATGAAAATACACTTTATCACTTTATCACATCACTTTATCACATAAAATACTAATAAATAATTCTTTCTACCCCCAACACTTTATCATTTTTTCATTATTCCAATAAATCCTTATGAAGAGTCAAAAAGGCTTAAAGAATGAGACGGATGTAGTAATATTTTTTTTCAAACACCCCCTCTAATTTTTTTTAGGGATTAAATTTTTTGTAGTCCTGTAACTTTGTATCGTTTTGAAATTGGTCCTGATTGTTTTGACTTTTTGATTTTGGTCCTGTAAGTTTCCTAAAATTTTGAAATTGATCATTTTCACCTGCTACAACATGTTACCAAACAGGTAAACACCACATATGTAATTATTTTATTTTTCTCTTTAATTTCAAAGCGTCACTTGAACTTTTTTAATCCTAATAATTTTAGTTGGGGTTTTGGGTCGGGTTTAAAACAATTTATATATCAAAAGATAAAGCGAATCGGGTCGATTTACTAGACCTAAACTGACCCAAAAATAAAAAAATTAAATCAATAAACGCAGAAAATCACTCTCTCTTCTTAAAAAAATACGAAAAAACATCCCGACGCAAATTATTTGAATTAAAATAGTTTAGGTGACATTTTAAAATTAAAGAAAAAAATAAAATAATTATATATGTGACAGTTACCTGTTTTGTGACCTGCTACAACAGGTTAAAGGACCAATTTCAAAATTTTTGATAACTTACAGGACCAAAATCAAAAAGTCAAAATAATCGGGACAAATTTCAAAACGAAGCAAAGTTACAGGATTACAAAAAATTTAAAACTTTTTTTTTATTACACCCCGTAAATACTCTTTGCTCCTGCCGCAACTAAGGCAAGCCGATGATGATCCATGAACAAGCTCAAACTCGCCAACCTCCACCCTCCGCCGCCACTAACCGCCGCAGCATCCACCACCACAAACTCTCTCAATGCGGCCATCGGTCGCCTCTCCAAACAGGGCCTCCACCGCGAAGTCGTTTTCACATTCACCAAAATGCTCGAATCCCCAAACACCCCCCCTGATGCCTTCACATTCCCATCACTCCTCAAAGCTTGCACTTCAATGGGCCTCTTTTCTCTCGGCAATTCCATCCACCAACAGATTTCCGTTAATGGGTTCTCGTCAGATCCCTACATTTCCTCCTCGTTGATCAATTTCTACGCGAAATCAAACAACATTGAGTATGCGCGCAAGGTGTTCGATAAAATGCCTCAGAGAAACATCGTCCCGTGGACTGCGATTATCTGGTGCTATTCACATGCTGGTGACATCAGAAACGCGTTTCTTATGTTTAATTCAATGCAGTGTGATGGTATCCTGCCTAGCCCTGTTACGGTTTTGAATATGTTCTGTGGCGTTTCGGAGAGTGAACATGTGAGAGTTTTGCATGGTTTTGTTGTGAAGAGTGGTTTTTTATGTGAGATTAATCTGATGAATTGTTTAATGAGTGTGTATGCTAAGTGTGGTAGAGTTGAAGATGCTAGGAAGTCGTTTGAATTGCTCGATTATAAAGATATTGTTTCTTGGAATAGTTTGATTAATGCCTATTCTGTGGAAGGGAATGTTGCTGAAGTTTTAAAGCTCTTTTTTAGCATGAGGGTGAATCACGTAGAACCCGATCAGCAGACTTTCGGGTCATTGGTTTCTTGCATTGCAAAAGAGGGTAGTATTGATGTAGGAAGAGTTGCTCATGGGCAGATTATAACATCTGGATTTGAATCAGAAAAACATGTGGAAACATCGCTCATAGCTTTGTATCTAAGATGGAAAATGGTGGATGATGCATTTCGAATCTTTGGTAGATCAGGTGATAAAGATGTAGTCTTTTGGACTGCCATGATATCTGGGCTTGTACGGAATGGTTCAACAGACGAGGCGCTGAGAGTGTTTCAGAAAATGTTGCTTTCGAGTGTATGTCCATCTTCGACGACCATGGCTTGTGTTCTTGCAGCTTGTTCACAGCTGGGCTCTATCGAACTTGGTAAATCTATACATTGCTACATTATAAGGCAACAAATGGCTCTAGATACTCATCTGCAGAATTCACTAGTTAGTTTGTATGCAAAATGTGGCCTTTTAGAGCAGAGCTTTACGGTTTTTAGCATGATGGGATATAGAGACGTCGTATCCTGGAACGCTATAGTTGCAGGGTACGCACAGAACGGGTATTTAAGCAAGGCATTGTTTGTTTTTCACGAAATGCGGGTAGCTAACCAGAAACCCGATTTCATAACCGTAGTTTCTCTCCTTCAAGCATGTGCTTCCATTGGTGCATACCATCAGGGGAAATGGATTCATAACTATGTTCTCAGAAGCTGTATAGCTCCATGCATCAGGATAGGCACAGCTTTGGTTGATATGTATGCTAAATGCGGTGACCTCGTTTCTGCAAGAAAAGTTTTCGACAGAATGGCTGAACATGATAGTGTTTCTTGGAGTGCTATTATTGCAGGATATGGTAGTCATGGGAAAGGAGATGCAGCTTTAGAAATGTACAGAGAGTTTTTGCAAAGTGGCCTTCCACCTAATGATGTCGTTTTCTTATCCGTCCTCTATGCCTGCAGTCATAACGGGCTCGTTGATAAAGGTATCACCTTGTTCGAATCCATGGTACACGATTATAAGATCGAGCCAAAGGTCGAACACAATGCATGCGTAGTTGATCTTCTCTGCAGAGCTGGGAGGGTACAAGAAGCATATGATTTTTACAGCGAGATGTTTGCAGAACCGATGATCGACGTTTTGGGTATACTGCTCGATGCTTGTCAAAAAAACGGGCATGAAGAGATGGGGTGTGTTATAGCTAAGGAAATATGTGAATGTGGGCCTGCAGATGGTGGTAGGTATGTGCAGATTGCTCATAGCTTTGCTTCAATGGAAAGATGGGACGGCGTGGGGGAAGCTTGGGCTCGTATGAGAGGCCGTGGATTGAAGAAAATCCCGGGTTGGAGTTACGTCGAAATGCATGGCGAAATCACCCCATTTTTCACAAGCCACAGTTCTCATCCACAGTATCAGGACATTGTTTCTGTACTTAAAAATCTAAGTGACAATACAAAGAAACCAGTTTTGAATTGGGGTGAAGAAGATGCATGCTTTGATTTTGATGAGGCAGTTTCTTGATTTGATTCCATCTCTGTTTGAGGTTTAAACATGGTTGCAATCAAGGCTTTGAAACGCTTGTTTGGAGGGAATTGGTAATACTAAGGGGGGTGTTTGTAAGTTGTAAGTGATTGTACTTTTAGTTAAGCAATTTAAATTGATTTTTATGGTAAAACAAAAAATAGATGATGTTTGGTACTTTGTTACAAAAGATAACTTTAGAGTGCATTTCGATTTTGTGTTGAAATTGGTTTCATCATCTATGAAATTATTTTAATTTTATGCTGGTCGTGTAAAAAATAAAGGGGTGGCAAGAATATTTTGAATCAAATGAAGTTATTTCCTAATAAATTTTTTTATAGTAATCAAACATGTAACTGTTATATATTGTAAGAGAAGTAAATATTCACCGTGAAAGATAGGTGATACAGAGTCTACTATTTAAAATAATAGTACAACATATCTCAAGGCTGACTAAGAGGGATTACAACAATTTTGTACAGCTAATTAACGCCAATCATGTACAATTATTAATCAGCTAATTTAATTTGACTTCCTTAATTTGCTCTCCTTTTATTTAGGGATATTTGAATATTCCCTATTACCCCCCCTCAAGCGAAGTGAGAGATTTTCGTCTACACGTAGCTTGGAGCGCAAGAACTCGAACAAAGGTCGAGCGAGACTTTTGGTAAATATATCAGCGACCTGAAGATTTGAAGGCACATATTGAGTATCTAACTTTTGATTGGAGACGAGCTCACGAATGAAATGACCGTCTATGTCAATGTGTTTTGCACGTTTATGAGCAATGGGATTTTGACTAAAAAAAAGTGCACTCTTGTTATCACATAGTAGCAAAGGCCGCGAGGGGGGCAGTGCACGGAGCTCACGAAGCAAGTGAGTGAGCCAGATCATTTCTTGAGCAGTGTTGGCTAGTGTACGATATTCGGACTCACAGCTTGATCGAGCAACAGTGGGCTGTTTCTTGGCACTCCAGGAGACCAATTTACCTCCTAGGAAAATGGAGTAGCCATAAGTGGAGCGACGCGTTTCAACACAACGGGCCCAATCGGCGTCAGAGTAACCAAGGATCGTGTAATCCGTTGTGGGGGAAAAGGTGAGGCCAAGACGAATGGTACCCTTAACATAGCGGAGTATGCGCTTGACAGCTATGAAATGGTCAACAGTTGGTGACTGAAGAAATTGGCTAACATGGTTGACAGCGTATGACAAATCCGGACGGGTAATTGTGAGATACTGTAGAGCACCCACGTGAGAGCGGTAAAGCGTTGGATCCTTGAAAGGTTCGCCAGTAGTGATTAGTGATTCTCCAGGAGCCAAGGGAGTGGACACTGGTTGTGATTCGAGTAACGATGCTCTAGTAAGAATATCATGAACATATTTAGCCTGTCCTAGGAACAAACCAGTGGCAGAATGAGTGATCTCAAGACCAAGAAAGTAGCCGAGGGAACCGAGATCTATGACAGCAAACTCCTTGTTGACACGAGCAATGAATGTCTGTAAAACAGATTTATTACTACCCGTAACAATGATATCATCAACATATAAAAGTAAAAAAATGGTGCAATCAGCTCGATGTAAAAAGAATAGGGAAGTATCTGTCCTACTACGAAGAAAACCTAAACTAGTGAGAAATGAACTAAAACAATCAAACCAGGCACGAGGTGCTTGACATAGGCCGTAAAGTGCCTTTTTGAGCTTGCACACGTGATTTGGAAAGCGAGGATCAATGAATCCCGGAGGTTGGGCCATGAGGACTGGTTTGTCAAGAACACCATGCAGAAAGGCATTCTTAACATCGAGTTGATGCAAGGGCCATTGACGTTGCACATCAACGGTTAATATTATGCGAACAGTAGCTGCATGAACGACTGGGCTAAACGTGTGGGAGAAATCAAAGCCGGGTATTTGGGTGAAGCCTTGAGCGACCAAACGAGCCTTGTATCGCTCAATTGAACCATCTGATTTGAATTTTGTATGGAACACCCATTTTGAGCCAACGATGTTCTCATTTGGTGGACGTGGAACGAGCTCCCAAGTATTGTTCGAATGAACATCTATTTCCTCACGCATGGCAGTGAGCCAGTGAGGAACTTTAAGTGCCGCCTTGAAGCCTTTGGGTTCCTGAGAAGTGGACAGGGAAGACAACAAAGCTGTAGATGCAATATCGACAAAATATTTAGGTTTAACAATACCAGACTTAGCCCGAGTTCGCATAGGATGAGTATTAAGTGTTTGCTCTGGAGGATTGAGCACGACAGTAGGCTGTGGAGGATCGGACGAGACAAAAGTCTCTATGGATGTCGACTGCTGGATGATGGCATTAGGTACAGGAGCGGGGGATGGAGGCTGGTCAAGATGTGCATCATCTGCAGGCAATGGCTGGTGATTATCTTGAACGTCCATGGAAGGATGTGTGGGTGGTGTTGCTGGATTGACATTGGGACAAATTGTACATGGCCCCACGCCAAGGGATGGAGTTGAACTAGCTGGAGTTTTTAAAGGTGGAGTTGGAGATGGACGAAGAACCTGTGGTTCAAAAAACCTAATAACCTACTCTCGTTCATTGACGGATCGGTTGTTGAGCCACCGTCTATGGTTAAGGATGCGGCACAAAAGGATGTTTCTAATCCTGAATTTGCTGATTGGCATAAGCGCCGTAACCGTGCTCTCAGTCTACTCCTCTCTTCCTTAACAGAGGAGTCAATGGCCGAAGTCGTCGGCATCAAACGGGCTCGCGACGTCTGGATTGTTGGGATTATACTGAAAAGTATGCTTTTACTTTGTATAATCGAAACTGAATTTCCAGACTTATTTACTGAAATAAATTGTTTATCACTGATGCTTTAAATATGATTGAATGTTATATATATTTATTGCATAAATGTTCAATAATTCGTACGTGTTACACTGTAGTTAATTTAGTGATACCAGATCACAGAAGATTAAATTAACAGTCCCTTGTAACTAAAAGTACGCCATTCACGACCTAGATGGAAATGAACAACCATCGCGAAAGGTTGAGGTGTAAGGCTCAGATTGGTTTGTCTTGACCAAGAGATTACACTAGTGCATGACTGATGCGCTGAATAGGACCTACAGGAGGATAAATTCTTCAGAACTGAACAAGGAAGAATTAGACCTCAGTGGTTCGTTGTTTCTTAACCTTCGTCCCTTAAATAGGATCACGTGGGATCGGTAACTATTGCTTTGACTTATCATGGGTAGCGAATCAAAGAGAGATTCAATACTTTTTATCTTGGGCAATATTATTGGTCACATGTGATTGCTAAGATTTAATACGAAGAATCGTGTGCAAGTACGCTTGCTTGATTTGCCCCCTTGGGAGGTTCATAAGTTTTATCATACCAAATCTTGCAAGTGGAATTAGTTTCCGGTATGGATAATAATGTTGAACCGTTCCTCGACCAAGGACAAAAGATATTAATTAACGGAAAGCTATTTCAGTGGCTTGAATTAATTAATGGGCTAGATAATCTTAAACACGGGAAATAATGACCGGGAGCCATATTGACTGTAATATGGGTTAAGATGGATAGTGCAATATTAATTATGTAGTGGGATTAATTAATATTTATGGGCTTGAATTATATTGTGGCAATATTAGATATTCAAGATCCATTAGAAGGTCCAATCTTAATTCTCCTAAAGGCCCCCTGAGTAGCTCAACATATAGTCCAATAACTGAAAAGGTGATTAAAATAAAATAAATATTGTTGCTTAATTTTTCCTATTATTTCGAAAATTATGGATAAGAGGGGAGAAAGATTTTCTTTGAATTTTGTTATGGAATGAAGATATGTATTCTTGGAATACAAGATTATCTCATTAAATTCAAGAAATCTCCCACTTGGTTATTCATAATAGAGATTTCAAAAATTTTGAAATATAGTGGGCAAGAAAGATTTTCTTGATTTTCTTGAAAAGATATTATGGAAGATATGTATTTCTTGAAGTACAAGAATATCTCATAAATTCAAGAAGATCTAAATCTTGGAATCTTGATCCCTAATATTTCGAAATATTCCATAACAAATAAGAGAGTGAGATTTTGTGGAATATTTTAATTATGGAGAAAAGAATATATGAGATATATTCAAGATTTCTTGGAGATCAAGAAAAGATTTTTTCCTCCTTATTTCACATGTAATTTTCGTCCCCCTCTCCTCTATAAATAGGGGATGAATGTTTCATTCCCAGTAACACACGA
Source organism: Stenogyne calaminthoides (assembly GCA_037126765.1). Classification (NCBI taxonomy): domain Eukaryota; kingdom Viridiplantae; phylum Streptophyta; class Magnoliopsida; order Lamiales; family Lamiaceae; genus Stenogyne; species Stenogyne calaminthoides. The sequence goes on from JBBCBC010000281.1 coordinate 13,708, forward strand.
AAATTGGTTTTTCGGAAAAATATCAGCGTCGATAAAATATTTGATATTTTGTAACGTCGACAGATTGTATTTTTTTGAAAAACGACAATTGTGAGTCGTGTACAATTCCATGTGCTGGAAATATTAGCAAATCCACGAAAGTGGTGCAACAAAGTTTATTTTTTCCTTTTGTTAACTGTTCGTGAGTATCCTTCCACCGGATTGTCGAGCAAGGGCTAAGGGAATACTTGGGAAGTCCTTTTGGTTAGTCCGTCCGACCAAAGCCACTGCCATCCCGAGAGGTACGTTCACGTAAACCCGTAGATTCCGCATGCGTAGGTTTTACGTGATTTTTTATATGCATGATTTGTTGTTGCAATTATTATTTGAATTAATATAGGATTAATTCATGCTAGTAATAATTAATGAATTAAATTTGTATTTAAATATTCACCCCGAATAGATCTGTGCAACTCATTCCCCAACAACCGGTATCGAGCCCTTTGTTCAAGACTCAATTTTTTAAATTGTAATTTAATTCGTGGACATTAAATTTGAAATTGGATAGTAGAACTTATTAGATCTGCTTTTTGCGGTATCCAATTGTCATGGATTTTAATGTTTTATTTTGCATGCATATAAACCGTGGGTTTTTAATTCGATTCTTTTCGGATTTGTTTTGCCTCGTGAGAAAATCCACGAGTAGACTAGGATTTGTTTGATTTGATCAATGTAATAGACTAGTCTAGATCTAGGTTTATTTATTTTTGTAAATAAATCAGAACCGGATCGAAACGAAGAGATTTAAGAATTAAAAGGGCTAAATCGGCTGGCACTGGCACGCAGGGCAAGGCAGGCAAGGCCGAAGGGCCGATGAAAGCCGTGGAGGACGATGGGCGGTCCAACGGATGGATTCGCCAGCGGAAGCCGGATCGGATGGGCGGATGGAGACGTGTGGCGCAGACAAAGGCTGGAGACGCGGGCCGAGACTGGAGGACGAGATGGGGCTTGTGTGTAGATCTTACCGAGATCTGATGCGCTGCTGCTGCGCCGAGATCGAGACACTGTCGACGCCTGCCGACACTGCCGAGGGCCGGCGGGGGCGGTCTGCCGAGGTCGCTGAGGTCTGTCTAGGCAAAGCCGTGGGATCGCCGGATGCAAGGCATCATTTTGCGAGGCGAGTGGCGTGGCGGTTCGAGGCTTAAGTATTTTTTCGAGACGAACGAGTGGGAGAAATTCGAGGCGTGTTTCTTCAAGATCAAGCCAAGAAAAATCAAACCATGACAATTGGATAATTTGTGCCCAATATGTTTATTTTTTCGTTATGCTTGATTTATTTGTGTTATCTTATGCTTTATTTAATTTGTTTAAATGTGTTTGCATGAGGGTTGCCAAATTGAAAAATCTCAACTTCAAAATTACTAAGTATGTTTTAAATAATTAATTGACAATTTTATTAGGATAATAAAATTGAATTAATTTTGACCTCCATGATTTATTTATTTGTGAATTCTTTTGGAGAAATTTCCCGGGGGACGGTCAAAAGATAGGTTTCACATGAATGAATTCGAAGCGGATGATTGTGGGTTATTACTAGTGGCGGCGATGACCCCCCACGAGGCTCGATCAAAGCGAAATAGTAATCAGTATTTAATCATGGTTATTACTTAGGTATAAAATTGATATGCATATACTTCCTCAAGTCCCCGGTCAATTTTATATTGGTCAAGTGGGGAGCCAACTATTAATCCGGATATTAAAGGTTTGTAAATCGTTCTTGTTTGTAACTTTCGCTTTGAATGTGTTTAAATAATGACCCACCCCACGTGGCTTATTTAAACTGTTTTTGAGATGTTGGTCGATGCATGTTCATATTTTTTTTTTGAGATTTTAAAATATGATGAAATGTGATCGAACCTTGTGATATACTTGTCTTTATTGCATATAGTTGTTTATTTCGACCAAAGATGTCATTACCTTTTAATCATTTTTGTTATTATACTTAAAGTCAATACAATATGTATGGAAACTATATTGATTGGAAAATTATAATTGTCCTAATCGCACAAAAAGCACAAGTGGATTTTGACACACAAAAATCGATGAGCCAACCCGACGAGTCAAAACATGCAGGACTCGTCGGATCACTTCTTGAGAGAGATGTCGTCATTTGAAAATGGTGGAGAAAAAAACCCATAAGGGATTACGTCCTCAAAATAGATGGCCCATCGAACAAACTTGAGATTCTCGAAAGCAGATTATGATCGGAGACTCGGATGAATTAAGACTTCACTCTCTGCCCAAAAGTTTTTTTGAGCATTTTGGCCTCGCTAGCTAATTTGTTGCAAGCTTTTGGTCTCGGCATAAATGATGAAGAGGCACCAAACTCAAGCTTTGACGGCAAGTGGTCCGTCTTCATTTTCTAGGCCAAGGGTAGGCAAGATAAAGAAGAGGACCAAAGGCCATAAGCAATAAAACTCAACTGTTGCCAAGGGCAATGTAAGATGAGGAATGCTTGTTGTGTCAAGGAAAATCCAAAGACGAAGTGCTTAAGGCTGCGGTGAGAGAGGACAATGGAGGTCTTGCTGTTCGCTCCAACCCCAAAAGGGACGGAAAAAGAAAGGTAATTCTCATACACTAGTTGTTGAAACTTGTTTAGCGGCGATACTTCTCATTCGTGGGTGGTTGATACGAGATCCACTAATCATGTTGGCTTCACGGGTTCTAAATGATCCCGCAACGTAGTGGGGAGTGAGATCCTCATCACACCGGGTAGCGTTAAAGTAGAAGACATTGCAATGCTACGTAAGTGGCAGATATTGCAATGCTACGGTAGTAACGATTATTGCAATACTACACAAGTAGCAGACATTGCAATGCTACATGAGTAGCAGTTAAAACAGTGGGAGAAGTGCACCTATCTTTTGAAGATAAAGTTTTTTTTGAGATTATCTTTATGTTCCCGATTTTAGAAAGAATTCACTTTCGGTTTCTAAAATTCGATTAAAGGACACTAAGTTTCTTCTAATAAGAATGACATCATTTTTGAAATGATGAGTGTATATCTGATACGGGACATTGATGGAAAATCTCTATACAATTAATCGTGCACACCACTCATTAAATGTATCCTATAACACATCAATGCTTTCCGAGAAAAGAAAAACGTTCATCGGGCGTGAACGAGACACTTTTTGGCATCTAAGATTAGGTCATATAAATCCAAAGAGGATCCAAAGGTTGGTGAAAGATGGTTCCTTTGGAGGCGTCTCCAAGTTGAATCGATTCCAACCCGCGAATCATGTTTGGAGGGGTAATATGACCAAGATGGCATTTGGAGCCAAGGGAATGGGGCTAAAGAAGTGTTAGAGATCGTTCACATAGATGTATGTAGTCAAATGTCAACCAAAGCAAGAGGAGGTTATGAGTAATTTTATTGATGATTACTCAAGGTACATTTTCCTTATGAAGCATGAATCTAAGACCTTTGAGAAATTCTAAAGAATTTAAGGCTCAAGCAGAGAATCATATGGAAAAACGTATCAAGTCTCTACGATCTGATCGTGGAAGCGAATACCTCAGCGATGAGTTTTTGTACTACTTATTTGATGAAGGGATTGTATCCCAGCTCACTGCACCCGGAACCCCTCAACAAAACGGGGTTTGCAGAGCAAAGCAACAGAATTCTTTTGGAAATGGTTAGATCAATGATGAGTTATACGGATCTTCCCGAGTCGTTCTGGGGTCATGCCTTGGAAAAAAACGACTTACATTCTGAACTTGGTGCTATCCAAATCAGTTCCCAGAACCCCAAAGAATTGTGGAACGAGCGCAAGTCTAGTATGAGACACATGAGAACTTTGGGGTGTCCGGCCTACGTGTTGGACAAGGAAACCGGTAAATTGGATCCTCGATCAGAATTAAGGCTATTTTGTAGGATACCCCGAGGGAACAAAAGGGTGTATGTTCTATAGTTCCGAAAGATCAAAAGGTGGACATCCGCACCCACTTTAGATTTTTGGAAGAAGACTATATGAACCAAAGAAAACCCAGAAGTGAGATTACCTTAAATGAGCTTAGAGGGCAAACCTCAAGTCCGATGTCTTAGATGATATACCAAACGATCGTTTTTCACAACAGGAGCCTCGTTATAGTGGGAGGGTTGTTAGACACCCCGAGAGATTCATGGGAATAGGAGAATCCTCGGACTTGATTCGGAATCGCACCCATGGACATATGACGAGGCACTCCAAGATTAGGATGGTTTCTTGCAAACAAAGAATGAAAGCGAAGTGGATTCTATGTTTCATAATAGAGTGTGGGAGCTAGTCGAACCACTTAATGGGGTCAAACCCATTAGATGCAAGTGGGTATATAAGAGGAAAAGAGGATCGGACGGGAAGGTTGAAACCTTTTAAAGCAAGACTAATGGCGAAAGGTTATACTCAGAAAGAAAGGGATCGATTATGAGGAAATTTTTTTCGCCCATAGCCATGCTTAAGTCCATCCAAATATTCTCTTATCGATTCTTCAAGATTTCGGACGTTGAAATCGGCAAATGGATGTCAAGGCGGTTTTTCTTAACGGAAGTCTTGAAGAAGAGATCTATATGCAACAACCCCAAGGTTTCATTGAAGCGGGCCAAGAACACCTAGTTTGTAAGCTCAAGAGGTCCATTTATGGACTCAAACAGCATCGAGCTTGGAACAAAAGTTTTGATCATGTAATAAAGTCTTATGGGTTTGATCAAAACGAGTTTGAAAGTTTGTGTATATAAAAAGCGTGTCGAATCGCATTGGTATTCTTAGTACTATCGTAGATGACATTGTGATCATCCGGGACGATGTGAAGGTGTGGTCGACGTAAGGGCATGGCGTTTCAAAAGCAGTTTGATATGAAAGACTTAGGGAAAGCGGACACATCCTTGGGATCAAGATTACTCGAGATCGCAAGAAAATGATGATCGGGTTATCGCAAGTATTCATACATTGACACTGGTTTTAAAACGAATCAGCATGCAAGATTCCAAGAAAGGATTCGTACCTTTCAGACTTGGAATCCATCTATCCAAGAAAATGTCCCCTAAGGCGCAAAAAAGGAGATAGATGACATGAAAGACATTCCTTGTGTGCTTGGAGAGGAAACCTTATGTATGCAATGTTGTGTACGAGACAGGATATATGCTTTGCCATAGGCATGGTAGCAAGATATCAGAGTAACCCAGGGAAAGCGAATTGGACGACAATTAAAAACATTCTGAAGTATCTGAAAAGAACTCGGGATAGAATGTTGATTTATCGATCGATACTCAATCCCCATCACCTACACGGACTCGGATTTCCAATCGATATAGATTCGAAATTATCCGCCTCGATTTAGTGTGTTTCCATTTGGGAAGTGTAGCCATCAAATGGACGAGTGTGAAGCAGAAATGCATCACTGACTCAACCATGGGACTCGGGTAAGTAGCTGCTTGTGAAGCAGTGAAAGAACCGATTGGGCTCTAGATCTTCTTAGTGGACTTGGATGGTGTTCTGAATTTGTCTAGCAAATATCTGCTAAGGGCGGTTTGCAAATTCAAGAGAACCAAGAGTCCACGAAGTCAAAAACAAACACATTAAAGGAAAGACATTTTTTACGAGAAATCGTTAGAGAGGAGATATAGATGTGGCAAAGATAGCGTCGAGGACGACTAGCAGATCCATTCACAAAGCGTCCTCCTCAATACATTCGAGAGACATGTGAGTGGAATGGGTGTCAAGACCGTTGCTAACTGCTTTGAGTATAAGTGGGAGAAATTATTAGGGGTTCGTGTAGGTGACATTAGATGTCACGGACTACGCGAGACGTGTTGTAGTATACTAAAAAGCGGACTTTGAGTATAAGTGGGAGATTGTTGGGATTATCTTTGAAAAGTATGCTTTTACTTTGTATAATAAAACCGAATTTCCGGACTTATTTCTTGAAATAAATTGTTTATCACTGATGCTTTAAATATGATTGAATGTTATATATATTTACTGCATAACTGTTCAATAATTCGTACGTGTTACACTGTAGTTAATTTAGTGATACCAGATCACAGAAGATTAAATTAAACGGTCCCTTGTAACTAAAAAGTACGCCATTCACGACCTAGATGGAAATGAACAACCATCGCGAAAGGTTGAGGTGTAAGGCTCAGATTGGTTTGTCTTGACCAAGAGATTACACTAGTGCATGGTGATCTTGTTGAATAGGACCTCTGAGGAGGATAAATTCTTCTTAATCGAACAAGGAAGAATTAGACCTCGGTGGTTTGTTGTTTCTTAACCTTCGTCCCTTAAATAGGATCATGTGGGATCGGTAACTATTGCTTTGACTTATCATGGGTAGCTTAATCGGAGAGAGATTCAATACTTTTTATCTTGGGCAATATTATTGGTCACATGTGATTGCTAAGATTTAATCTTAAGAATCGTGTGCAGCACGCTTGCTTGATTTGCCCTTGGGAGGTTCATAAGTTTTATCATACCAAATCTTGCAAGTGGAATTAGTTTTAGGTATGGATAATAATGTTGAACCGTTCCTCGACCAAGGACAAAAGATATTAATTAACGGAAAGCTATTTCAGGTGGCTTGAATTAATTAATGGGCTAGATAATCTTAAACACGGAAATAATGACCGGAGCCATATATGATTGTAATATGGGTTAAGATGGATAGTCAATATTAATTATGTAGTGGGATTAATTAATATTTATGGGCTTGAATTATATTGTGGCAATATTAGATATTCAAGATCCATTAGAAGGTCCAATCTTAATTCTCCTAAAGGCCCCCTGAGTAACTCAACATATAGTCCAATAACTGAAAAGGTGATTAAAATAAAATAAATATTGTTGCTTAATTTTTCCTATTATTTCGAAAATTATGGATAAGAGGGGAGAAAGATTTTCTTTGAATTTTGTTATGGAATGAAGATATGTATTCTTGGAATACAAGATTATCTCATTAAATTCAAGAAATCTCCCACTTGGTTATTCATAATAGAGATTTCGAAAATTTTGAAATATAGTGGGCAAGAAATATTTTCTTGATTTTCTTGAAAAGATATTATGGAAGATATGTATTTCTTGAAGTACAAGAATATCTCATAAATTCAAGAAGATCTAAATCTTGGAATCTTGATCCCTAATATTTCGAAATATTCCATAACAAATAAGAGAGTGGATTTTTTGTGGAATATTTTAATTATGGAGAAAAGAATATATGAGATATATTCAAGATTTTCTTGGAGATCAAGAAAAGATTTTTTCCTCCTTATTTCACATGTAATTTTCGTCCCCTCTCCTCTATAAATAGGGGATGAATGTTTCATTCCCAAGAACCATTTAAAATTGGTTTTTCGGAAAAATAATATCGTCGATAAAATATTTGATATTTTGTAACGTCGACAGATTGTATTTTTTTAAAAAACGACAATTGTGAGTCGTGTACAATTCCATGTGCTGGAAATATTAGCAAATCCACGAAAGTGGTGCAACAAAGTTTATTTTTTTCCTTTTGTTAGCTGTTCGTGAGTATCCTTCCACGGATTGTCGAAAGCAAGGGCTAAAAGGAATACTTGGGAAGTCCTTTTGGTTAGTCCGTCAGACCAAAGCCCTTTGCCATCCCGAGAGAATACGTTCACGTAAACCCGTAGATTCGCATGCGTGGGTTTTACGTGATTTTTTATATGCATGATTTGTTGTTGCAATTATTATTTGAATTAATATAGGATTAATTCATGCTAGTAATAATTAATGAATTGAATTTGTATTTAAATATTCACCCCGAATAGATCTGTGCAACTCATTCCCCAACATGGATCGCACTCGAAACAACATTCAGTCACTCGTCCCCTTCTCGTGCTCATCACTTGCGTGATGAGTTACATCTCCCAAACGTGGTTCCTCTTAAAACATCATTGAAGGGTCGCGTTTCTGCGGCCTTTGCGATCAATTGGCGCTATCGCTCATCCGGTTTTCGGCGTCGATAAGGGACCTTTGGTTTCTCCTCCGTGGCCTCGGGCCTCATTTCGGGCCTTCGCCGATGTCCGCATGACCTTCTTTGCCGCGATCTAAGTTTCAATGAACTCTTACAACGGTAGCGTACATATGAGTTAAACGATCGCGTCATGGGCTGGCGATAATCCTCCTGGCGGCCTTCTATGCCGATCGCAATCTTGATCGAAGTCGCGGTTCAATGGTGGCTCAAAAAAGCAGGGTGTTCCATCTAGTGGTTCATCACAAGGTCATGGTCGAAATATCAATAAATGCGGGTAATACTTACGATGGTTCGGTAATGGTACTAACCATGGTGCGGGGATCTCAAAATGGCAAGAAAACCTATGTCCCAAAAAGTGTCGGATCGTCATGGAAAGACTATGCAAATCACTGCCCATCGCGTTACACGCGTGAAAACTCATCCCAAGTGGCTAATCTTGCTCAAGCCTTCGAGGCTCGCTACAATGTCGCTCCCGCCACACAATCTGACTGGTATGTGGACACTGGCGCATCCACCCACATGACATCGTCCACAGCAAATCTCGACGCCTTCGAGCCCTACAATGGTAATGGTCGTGTCATCGTCGGTAACTGTGACACTCTCTCTATTTCTCATTTGGGTTCTAAATTTGTCAATAATAATTTACCCTTATTGGATGTGCTTGTTGTCCCTCATATTACAAAGAACTTGCTTTCAATAAGTAAACTAACTACGGATTTACCTATTGATGTTCTATTCTCTAATCAATTCTTTGTGATTCAGACTTGGGCGACAAAGGAGATACTAGCAAAGGGCAGATGTAAAGATGGTCTATATGTTTTGGAACATGGCACTACGGCTTTGATTGCTGCTTTATATTCTAAAGTTTTAAAGTCCTCATTTGAACTATGGCATAATCGTTTGGGTCATATTCCTGTTTCTATCATTCAGTTGTTAAATAAATTAGGTCATTTGGCTGTTACCTCTGTTTTGCCAAAACCTACTGTGTATTCGTCGTGTCAATTAGCCAAGAGTAAACGTTTATCTTTCTCGTTGAATGAAAAACGTGCTTTGCATGTATTGGATTTAATTCATTGTGATTTATGGGGACCTGCTCCCGTTGATTCTGTTGATGGGTTTCGTTATTATGTTGTGTTTGTTGATGATTATTCCCATTTTTCTTGGTTATACCCTTTGCGTGCAAAATCTGAATTTTTTGATGTACTACACCGCTTTACAAATCTTGTAAGTAATCAATTTGATACCAAAATCAAGATTTTTCAAAGTGATGGTGGTACAGAATTTACTAATACTCGTGTACGTGAATTCTTTGCTGCTAGTGGAATTTTGCATCGTTTTTCTTGTCCATATACTCCGCAACAAAATGGTCGTGCGGAACGAAAACACAAGCACATAACCGAAACTGGCTTATCTATGCTTTTTCATGCTCATGCTCCTGCGCGTTTTTGGATTGATGCTTTTTCAACAGCTGTTTATACTATTAATAGGTTGCCTTCTTCTTTGTTGGACAATAAATCACCTTTTGAGGTTCTTTTTGGTTCAATTCCGAATTATGCTAATTTTAAAGTGTTTGGTTGTCATGTTTATCCTTATCTTCGTGATTATGCTCCTAATAAATTGGCGCCTCGAAGCCAGCCTTGTATTTTTCTCGGTTATAGTAGCATGCATAAGGGTTTTCGATGTTTCGATCCTATCGCTTTCCGCACTTACATTACTCGTCATGTTCAATTTGATGAGTCTTATTTTCCATTTGCTAATGATAACTGATTCAACTAATAAAACCAGTTTGGAGTTTTCTCGCAGTGCAACGTTGGTTCCACCTGCGATTTCCAGAGAAGATAATTGGAGGAGGTTAGTTTTATTGTGACCATATGAATGAGGGTTGCAAGAGGGATAGAGTTTGCATTGGAAGCCATTAGAGAGATGAGAAATGAAAGATGAACGTTGGAGGAAGAAGATGACGGCGCCTGAAGGAGAATAAGGGTTTTCTCAATGTTTATATGGTGATACCATGTAAGAGAAGTAATTATTCACCGTGAAAGATAGGTGATACAGAGTCCACTATTTAAAATAATAGTACAACATATCTCAAGGCTGACTAAGAGGGATTACAACAATTCTGTACAGCTAATTAATGACAATCATGTACAATTATTAATCAGCTAATTTAATTTAATTTGACTTCCTTAATTTGCTCTCCTTTTATTTAGGGATATTTGAATATTCCCTATTACATATATAATAATTTTATTTTTTTCCTTTAATCTTGAAATATCACCTACACTTTTTTCAATCTAATAATTTTGGGTCGGGATTTTTTTGCGTATTTTTATAGAGAGGAATAGTGGTTTCTGCTTATTTTGGTTTATTTTAGATTTTTCTGTCTGTTTAGACCCGATAAACCGACCCAATTTGCTTTGGATGTGTTTATTTTGGGACTCACACGGATGGACTTAGGACTTTGCGCTCCCCGTCTCATACGAGTTTGAGATTTAGAGTCTGGTATTCAAATCCCACATTTAATTCATTCCTACAAATACCTATAAAATTTATTATTACTCTTTCCAATACATCACACTTTATACATTTTATTATTCTTCTTAATATAATATAAAAATACAACATCAATTACTATTGAACATTGATTTGACATAAAGTTAAATCTCACTCTTCTCAAATCCCAAAACAAACACACACATTTACTATTCATCAAGGATTCTAAATCCATGGATTTTAAAACATTGACTTGCTCCACACACTTAAATCTCAAAACAAACACAATCTTTGTCTTTTAATATATAAATTGTTTTTAAACCCGATCCAAAACCCGACCAAAATTTATTATAATTAAAAATGTTCAAGTGACGCTTCGAAATTAAAAAGAGAAACAAAATAATTACACATTTAACATATACTACCTATTTAATAATCTGCTACAACAGATTAAATGACCAATTTCAAAAATTTTAATAACTTACCAAAATAAAAAAAGTCAAAACAATATGAACCAAATTTAAAACGATTCAAAGTTAATGGAGTAAAAAATCTTAATCCCAAGTTATCATTGATGATGTTGGTAGGTTATTAATCGACGGATTACTTAATTAAAATTTCACACGTCACTGGAAATAAATCAGTTGCAGAAAATTGACTCATTTTTTCTCTCTTGCAATTTCTTGATTTCTCGTGAATATAAAGAGGAATCATGCTTGTCTAAAGCCCCAATACAGCTTTTGAAGAGTACTAAAAAATAAATGTATTCTGTAGATGTAAATTATGTGAGAGTTTTCATTCTGGCAATGCAAGATGGAAAAATGTTGTGGCTTAGACTATCGGATATCCACTCCAGCGACGGACGCTGGGAGGTCGGACGACTGATCTGGTACTGCAGGTCGAGGTTTCTTTTTACCGGGTCCAGACGAGACCTTAACCATGGCGGGTCTTAATAGTCGCTCTCCAAGATAAAAACCCCTTCGGAATTCTTGGATGACGATTCCTTCATTGAATTCGTGCGACTCCTCACGTGCAATAGCTTCGTGCATCTGTAAACAATTGAAATCATGAATTAAAGAAAGGAAACATGGTGTATAATTACAAAACAGAGCATTGTTGCAACTGGTGTCAAGGTATAAGATCAGAAAGTGAACATACGAATGCAGAAAAAGGAAAACGGTGAGCTAATACTGCGTAGACGATAATTGAACTTCTGGATATTATGCACTAAATTAAATAGTAAATAGTTTATGTCAATTTATTCTATCCTGAAGAAAAATAGAACATGATATTTACATTTTGCTGTCCATTTTCCCTTAAGTGCAACATTCAATTAGAGTTTACGTTTTCCAGAGACAGTTTGGCAACAACATGAGTAATCGAAGCCAAAGAAGCAGACAACTAATAAGGGGGTGTTTTCAAAAATTAAAATCTAGAATTGTGTGCAGAAACAATTTAAAGTGTTTTGTTTCTCTTTTATTAGATTAAATAAGCTATAAAAAGCTATAAGTTAAAAGTTGAAGGGGGGAGGGAGCCTTTTTTTAAACACTATTAACTTTTTTGCCAAACACTATCAACTTTTTTTTTTTTTGAATTTTTTTACAAACACTATCAACTTTTACTAATATTAATCAATTTTCCCATAATCATTAATCTTAATCAATTCTTCAAAAGCATAGGGAGCCTTTTTTTAAAAACTATTAACTTTTTTGCCAAACACTATCAACTTTTTTTTTTTTTTTGAATTTTTTTACAAAAACACTATTAACTTTACTTTTTAATCAATTTTCCCATAATCACTAATCTATCAACTTTTTTTTTTTTTTAATTTTTTTACAAACACTATCAACTTTTACTAGTATTAATCAATTTTCCCATAATCACTAATCTTAATCAATTCTTCAAAAGCATAAGTTTTTGCAAACACCTCCTAAGTATATGTGAAATCAAACACTAAATAGGGAGCTATATGATTAAATGTCCGATGTTGACCAAGTTTCAATATTTTGTATACATCCGTACATGCCCTCATGTTTCATAACCTACCTTCACTCAGACAGTAGTTTCCCTTTTATAACGTTAATTATTCGAAATATATATATAGAGAAAGAGAGTGGACTTACTGAAGGATCGAACAGCTTTCCAACTGTGGGGACTGCAGCGATACGCAAGCTTCTCATAATCTCAACGAACTGCTTATATATCCCTTGGTAGCTTGTGTCAATCAGCTTTTCCTTTTCACTCTCTATCTTAATATGATGTTTTGCTCTCTCAAAACTATCGACCATTGGCAAGAGGCTTTCAATCACTTCTCCTTGGGCATCACTCCTTACTGTTAACTTTTCCTTTTCCGACCTTTTTCTGTAGTTATCAAAATCGGCCTGCAGTCGAACATATTTTTCCTTTCCTGTAGATATCTCTGCAGACAAAGACGAAACTTTCTCCGCCAGCTCATTCTTGTCCTTTTCCATCATATATATAACATTTTCAATTTCGTATGCTGCCCTTGCATCTCCGTAGACGATGGCTTCCCTGTATGCCTTCATGAGGGGCTTCAAAGACGGAAGCTTTTCACCTTCTGAATCTGATTCATCTGTCTACAAGTTAATGGATATCGTCACATCATAAAAGTTATAGTTGTGAAATTAAATATTGTCAATAAATTTCAAGATTTCAAGCTACGAGATCAACAAATATCAGAGTTTCAAGTTCTAAAACATGATGGGTATGTTTGTTTCGCAACTGGCCCGGCTGGACTTTGGACATTGAAATCCCAAAACCTCGTTTGCAACAAGAATTAAATTGATGAGTTTTTCAAACTTCACAAACTGCTTCTAGAATTACTTTTTTTCAAAAGCTGTGAGGGATAGTTCGAAAAGAAGTGATTTTGTCTAACTACATAGCGTTTGCAAACACCACCTAAATCCAACTCTATTACACCCTATTAAAATTTACTTTCTCACATACCACCCACTCTTCCTTTTATTCTCCGAATACTCTCACATCATCTACCTTTTTGGCTTCCCAATAAACACATATGCATACATATATAAAATTTTCACTTATAAACTATTTCCAACTACACATAATCATTCAATTATTACAATACCATATAATAATACAATTTCAATCAGTTTTTTCTACCATCCTACCCTGTAAAGATCTCATAACAAACATACAATTTAACTATTAATCAAGATTTCAAATACTAAGATTGCCTGCCCACTATAATCTCAAAATAAACATACTCGACATGATTAAAGTAACGAACCGCAGACACAGTTTCTTTTATGGGCTTGATACCATAAGCTACCTTACCAAAAACACAATATACTTTGAGGATTACACCAAGATACATCTATGTAAACTAACTACATTTAAATAAACAGTTAACTTAAAATCGGAAAATGAAGGTACAAGACCAGGATTCGTACAAGCACATTTACTTAGTGTGGCTCAGAACAAAGTTTCACTAACCTTTCTTCACCATTTTAAGAATCCCAATATCTCTACCATATAAACATGAACTTTTTTTTTTCCTGCTCTTTTTTAATTCCCCATTCATGGTTAAAAAAATAATAACACCCCCACAAAAATTTCACATTCAACATAATTCATAGCTACAAATTTCCCTCAACTACTTCCCCACAATAAGTTAAGAATTCCAGGATTTTCTCAAGAACTCTTAATCAATTACTAACTAAACTAACAAATAAAAAAAAAAAGCTCAATTGAGTATATAATCACAATACAGTACACGTACATAATTCAGCTTTTGCATACCTGATTGGATTGATTTTCGTGCTGGGCTGAAACCGAAGGCTTGAAAGAAGAACGTCCCTCATTTCTATACCCATCGTTTACAATTCTTGAAATCCCAGATCGCCTATACGCATTCAAAACAGAAATGGAAGAAAAAGCTGTTCTTGAAATGGGTTTTCTGGGAATAACAAATTGTTGACTATTTGTGTGTAATAGAGACAAATGGGCGGTGGGCTTTGTTGCGGAGAGAGAGAAAGCGGTAGAGAGAGAAGCTGAAGCTGCCATACTTGTTCTTGCTACTGCACGGAGAATTACCAGCAAGAACAGAGAGAAATGACTCAAATTATCAAGTGAAAAATTGGGCCTTAAAATCTATTTAGCTGTAGAAGAAACTAGAGACTGAAAAATGGCGACTTTCTTTTTTTTTTTTTTGTTGAGAGGTGCAATGCTTTAACCCTCCAATTAAAAACTTGCATTAAAAGGAAAATAATTTAAAATTATGTAATTTGTTGGACTGAAATATGCAGTGTAAAATGTAATTAAGTTGCATATTTCATCACTACATATTTCAGTATAACAAGTTATATAATTTTACATCTGCTAGTAAATGGTGGTCCCCCGGATTAATCGATTTTTGGGTCGAATACTAAATTATAAAAAAAATAAATTATATGATTTTAAAATAATTTTATGGAATGCACGTTGCACCTGGTGCATATGAGACTATAGCACGTGATTTTAAAATATTCAACTCAGTTTAAAATACACTATCATTTTAAAATACTCAATGATTTTAAAAGCCAATTATATTTTTCAAAGATTCATTTCCCAATTTAACATTAGAGTTTGTGGAAACATGTTACATATTTTTTTCAAATATTTTTTAATCACATTATAATTTGTTAATATTTAATCTAACAAAAAAAAATTCAAATCCATTATTATTTATTAATAATTATTTCAAATTTTTTATCTATTACTCCATCTATTCTAAAATTATTTACCCATTTTTCTTTCGGCACGAGTTTTAATGTGGAAATTATTTTTTAGTATTTATATTGATAAAATGACTTTTGGCTGAGGGTATTATAATAATTTTTACTTTATTATTAAAGTATATGACTTTTTTCGTGTGTAAAAGTAATGACATGAAATTTAATTTTAAAATATTGGAAGAGATAATTGAAAAAAATGGAGTTACTTTATTGCCTTTTCTAGAAATGGGTAAATAAGTTTGAGACCGACCGTTTAAGAAAATGGGTAAACAAGTTGGAGACGGATGGAGTATTATTTATTGCTCCCTCTGTCCCAAGATAACATGCACGTATATTATTTTCTCGTGTTCTAACGAACGAATTTTTTATAAATATTTGAATTGATAATAATATTTTTTAAAGAGACATATAATAGAGGAGTGATAGATCTATGCTTTCATAATCTTCCTTAAAAATCACTTTATCATTTCAAATACTAATAAACAGTTTGTTCCCTAAAATTCGATAATAAAAGTAGTGTGACATTATCTTGGGACGGAGGTAGTAATATTTATTCTCTTTTTTATTTTCTAAATTAACATTGGATATACTACATATTTATTCCAAAAAAAAAATTCAATCCATTATAATTATTAATATTTATTCCAAAAATTCATTTTTAATTTAATATTAGAGTTTGTAAAAATATACAACATATTTTTTAATATTTTTAATCTATTATAATTTACTTTGAAAATTCGTTCCCGATATGATAATAATTTTAATAGAAAAATTCAATAATTTTTAAATATAAGCTGATTTATACGGAGTATTATATAATATAGGTAGGGATGAGCAAAAATATGTCAAAACCGAACCACCGAACCGAACCTAAATATTAAATTCGGTTCGGTTCTCAATTAAATATTTTGGTTTCGATTTAAAATATTAAAATTTTGGTTTTCGGTTTTCGATTCGATTTTAAGAATTTAAAATTTTGGTAAAACCGAAAATCAACATTATATTTACAATATTTTTTATTTATTAATTACTTAATATATAAATATTAATATTCTTAAATAAATCAATTAATACGTAGTAATTGTACATATAATAATACTTATTATTACCACACAACCCATTATCCCAACCCATTATCCTTTCTCAGTTGGCCATAACAAATGACAATCACCCCAAATTTAATTTATGGTTTATGAATTATTTTCTGTATTATGAACTTATGACATATGTCTTTATATTATGAATATATTTAATGAATTTGACATATTACTCATGCATAATGTTTTTGCTTTGTTAGTTGTTACAGCTTAAGAACACAAGTATTTTGTTAGCATTTTGCGAATTATGAGTTTCGATTTTTTCGATTCAAAATCGAACCGAACCGAAAAATTTTGGTTTGGTTTGTGTTCGGTACCACTATAATTCGATTTTGGTTCGATTTTATATATTTTAAACATTTTAATTTTCGATTCTTGCAATTTAGTTTGTTTCGGAGACCGAACCGACCGATGTTCACTCCTAAATATAGGTACTATAATAAGTTTGAAAATATAATAATTTTATTAAAATTCTAAAGATTTAGAACAAATCCAAACGAGGGGTGCAGGTCGGCGGGTCAATATTGCCAATTCACACACACAAAATAACCAAAAAATTGGAAATAAAATATGTTACTAATAAAGAAAAGAAAAAGGAAAAAATATCAAAATATCATGGAACTGTTAATGTTAAGTAGATCAGAGTACGTTTGTTTGGGGACTCACCCGGATGGACTTAGGATTTTGCGATCCAAGTCACATACTAATTAGGGATTTTTACATCCGACTTTTAAATTCACTCCTATAAAAATATTTATACACCTATTTTCACAAAATTCAATACAATCATATCACCATTTTTCTTTCACCCACTTATTCTCTCTCCTACTTTTCTCTCACCCAATACAATATAACGAAATTGTCAATCCACCTTATAACTCTTATAACTCCAATTCGTTCCCAGAGGGAATCGAACCTGAGTCTCTCACTCAAATAAGGAGCCCAGTGGCTAGGTTGACTAAGCCACCTGGTTACCCAATACAATATAATAATACCACATTAATCACTATTTCATATTAATTTGACATAAAACAAAAATATCACCCTACCAAAATCCCAAAACAAATATATACTTTTACTATTCATCTAAATCTATAGAATTTCGAAATCATGATTTTTCAGAACACCTAAATCTCGATACAAACATACCCTCAGTTATCCACACTACAGGAGACGTTTGCAGAAGAGACGGAGCTCTGCAAACACAGCCTTTTTTGCTTTCATAAAATATTCCCAACTCTTTCAAACACTTCTCCTCTCAAGAATCAAGAATTTCTTCAAATTTAATCAAAGCATTTTCCAATTCCCAAGTTTCATTTTCAAGATCCCTCATGGGTATCTGCAAATTCGCATGATTCACTAATTATATACTATCAATTTAATGCACAACTAATAATAAATAGCAGCAAAAATCCCTTTCCACGTGTTTACCATAAATATCTTCACTGTCCATTTCATTCATCTCTTCAATTTCAATCTTCATCATTTACAGCATATATATATACACACAAATATACACAAATCTTTGGCCTCTTTCTTTGCCTTTTAAAGCTAAGGGATTAAAGGGTCTTGAAATTTTCCTAGTTCATTCATTGTGATGGACTATCCTTGTGTTTTGAACTGCAAATTTCCTTCTAATTCTAGTACTATTGCTTCAACAAGCAATTCTTTATGTCCCAAAAATAAAACCCCATTTAAATGTTTTCGCAAGAAAATTTCAATTCCTGGAAAAAATCTTGGTTTCGCTTCAATTAAACCCATCAGAAGGGGTTCTATTAAAATGACTGTCAATGCTGTTTCTTCGGTTGAAACCAGGTAATTTTTTCTAATTTGTTATCTTTTTTTTAATATTTTTATGGGTTTAGTTTGGGGTTTCTGCAAATTATTTGATCTTGTGAATAAAAGGATAATGCAAGCGCCTTTTTGGTTTTTCGTAGATGTTGCACTGGCTAAAGTTTACCTTGTGAAAGTCATTCTATTCTCCGGTGAAATTTGTTATGAAATTGATATTATTATACTTGTAAACTAATACCATAACACTCATCAACTAATACGATTACACTTATAAACTAATATTATAACATTTGTGTGTTTGTGAAAGTGTTATGTTAATTAGTTTATAAGTGAATGACTGTTGTGATATTAGTATGGATCCATAATTATACTATCAACAAGTTTCGTAAGAGAATTTGTCGAAAGGAAAATGTTGATAGAAACTGTAAACCAAAAAATATCTAGGTTGAGTCTTGCTGTTTTAATTTGACAGAGTTACTTCTGTCGAAGGAATAATTGAACTTTTTTTTTTTCTATATTATGGAGAAGGCAGTCTAAAAAATCGGGTGGCGAAAAGGTGAAGCTGAATCTTAGGCTAGATCGCCAAGTCCAATTTGGGGAACATGTTGGGATTTTTGGGTCTGCAAAAGAGTTTGGATTTTGGAAGGAGAAAATAATGATGAATTGGACCGAAAAAGGATGGGTTTGCAATTTGGAACTGGGATGCAATGAAGAGAAAATCGAGTATAAGTTTGTGATAGTTGGGCAGGATAATAAGTTGAGATGGGAAGGTGGTGGTAACCGAATTTTAAAGCTTCCTGAAAAAGGAAGTTTTAATGTTGTTTGCAAGTGGGATAGAACTAATGAGCATGTAGAACTATTGCCTTTGAATGAGGAAGATAAGGAAGGAGTGGAGGTAAAAACAGAATGTGAAAATGGGAATGCTGTTACTCCTTCAGTAAACGAGGCTGCCACCACTAGTACCTTTGTGGAGCAATGGCAGGGGAAGGGCGCATCATTTCATCGTTCTAAAGATAACCTGGATGCAGAAAAGAGGACAAACTGGGATACTTCTGGTCTCTCGGGGATTCCTCTCAAGTTAGTGGAAGGTGATCGCAGTGGTCGGAACTGGTGGCGAAAGGTATAGATGACGTTGGCTTTTGCTATGAAATTAACATGAAAATTTATGTTGATGAAAATTTACAATCAAATAATACATTGTGACATTCTTCCATGGAAGTAATACTTATGCACCTGGTGCATCGTGCTACTCAAGTGCATTTCAAACAGTATTAGTTGTTTTCAATGAACAATATTAGTTGTGTACAGTTGTATCGTACAACTGGTGTACAAGAGATTTATTATACTCGGTTTTAGGTGATATCAGAATTCAACAACTGATGATGTCAATATGATGCCTATCATTTTGTACATTTCCAATATTATTTGTTGAATCTACTTCTGTAGCAGCATTTTTCGTGTTCTGAGGTTTCATTTTTACTGAGTTAAGTAGTAATATACATCTTTTGGAAGAACCTTATTGTGAGGACTAAAATCTGTTGTTTCTGCATCTCTTTCTTGCAAAGCTTGAAGTTGTTCGAGAGCTTGTTGCTGAAAATATCGACAGTGAAAATCGCTTGGAAGCTCTTACCTATTCAGCAATATATCTGAAGGTTTTATAATATATATATTAGCTTCAATCTTCTTTACTAGAATAGTTAGTTCATCCCCTTATGAAATGATTTTGTTTTGTGTAGTGGATTAACACAGGGCAGATTCCTTGCTTCGAAGATGGGGGCCACCATCGCCCAAACAGACATGCTGAGATTTCCAGGCTTATATTTCGTGACTTGGAAAGAATCGCCAGCATGAAAGACACTTCACTTCAGGTCAACTTCTTCTAATTATTAAATAAATCATGAAATTTAAATATTATTTGTCCATTAATTTCGTAGATCAGTTTTTTCCGTGAGTTTGCTCGATGATATGTTTTGTATCCAGCAAATACTTCTATGCACCAGTTGCACCGTGCAACTCAAGTGCATTTTTTTTAAATGGTATTAGTCGTTTTACTAAAAGGTATAAGTTGGTCAGTATCAGTTGTTTTCACTGAACGGTATTAGTTGTTTTCTTTGAACAGTATAAGTTACTATTCTCTTCCTCACAATTATCTTATGCAGGAAATACTCGTCATTCGCAAGTTTCATCCATGTTTACCGTCCTTCAAAGCAGAGTTCACTGTCTCTGTTCCATTGACAAGGATTCGAGATATTGCTCATAGTAATAATATCCCTCATGACCTTAAGGTTACCAATTAAGTACTATATAGTCTTAATCGTTAATTTTCTAGTAAAAACTCTTTTCAGTCATTTATGTACTATATCAACATTTCAGCAAGAAATTAAGCATACTATACAAAACAAGCTTCATAGAAATGCTGGTCCCGAAGATTTAGTTTCAACAGAAGCTATGCTTGCAAGAATTACAAAGAATCCTGGAGAATATAATGAATCATTTATTGAGCAATTCAAGATATTTCATCGAGAACTTAAAGATTTCTTTAATGCTGGAAGGTAATATATATTGAATTTTACGCTTGGGTTATAGAAGATCTTATTAATAACCAATCAAATTTTTCTAATGCTTTGCTTTTTTGTTTACATAATCAAAGTCTTGAAGAACATCTGGAATCAATTAGAGATTCACTGGATTCCAGCTCAGAAGCTGCCCTATCTCAGTTTTTAGAGTCAAAACATGTAAGAATGTATTCATGTTTCTTTGTTAAAGTTTCTGAGATTCTGCTGATATTCTTCTGCTAACTGCACATTCTAGTGATTTTGTTCATCATTTCATGTGATATAAAAATTAATATCTATCTTCAGGCATTGGATAATATGGATAATAGTAAAGATATTTCTGAGACTGAATGGATGAAAGTGCTGATAAAAATGATACAATCTCTGGACAATCTTCGCCAAAAAATTGGCAAAGGTCTTGAAAGTGGGCTTAGAAATGATGCTCCTGATACCGCAATTGCAATGCGACAAAAGGTAAATCCATCTATCTACCATTCGTTGTATTCTTGATAAAATCGAATATTGGGGTGTTATCGAAAGATTCTACACGATTGTAGTGGCGTCTTTGCGAGATTGGACTTGAAGACTACTCATTTGTTCTTTTGAGCAGGTACTACCTCGATGCTATACTTTTTTGAGTTTGTTTATGATTATAATTGATCAAATATTTCTAAACAAGAACTTCTATAAACTTGGTTCATGGAATTTTCATGCTGAAGTCCGTGTACTGTTTAGTATACAAAGTGATATTGTTTAGCTTACGATGTATCAGGGTTTAGTGATATTGAGAAGAATAACACAAATATTTTTTAAGACGTGGTAGTCCGTATATGCTAAATAGAGTATCACTTCATGTAGTAAACAGTATTACTTTGAAGAAGAGAGTTCACATGAACCTGCTTCACAGTAGACCTACTCATATATCTGACGGCTAGATTCTTATTTATTTAGCGTCTGAAATGAGCTGATTATTACTTGGCAGCACTTTCCCATGTATTCAGAAGCTACTGTATTCTCCAATTACGATCAAACAAAATATCGATTACTTGTCGGTTGAAAATTGAAAGGAACTGAGCAAATCGAGTCCTATATCCATTTCACAAATTAAATCCAATAATGGACCTTTCATAGGTTTCTAAATGCACTCGAAGCTGTTGGTGGAGCCCATTGGCTTGCAAAGAGTGTGGAGCAGAAAAATGCAAATTCTTGGAGTGAACCACTTGAAGCTCTAGTCGTCAGCATCCACCAGTTGGGCTTATCTGGATGGAAGCCCAACGAATGCAGTGCCATCGGGAACGAGCTTATAGCATGGGAAAAGAGAGGTCTTATAGAAACTGAAGGTACTTTTCTCCTTAATGGCTTCATAATATTGATAGTTTTATAACTATACTGATATCTTTTAACAAACTTTATGTTTATAATATCAAAGGCAGTGAAAATGGTACGAAAATATGGGGTTTACGGCTCAAGGCTACACTTGATAGAGCTAAGAGATTGACTGAAGAATATTCTGAGGCACTTCTTAATATATTCCCTCAAAGAGTTCAGGTAAAGAGAATTTTTGTCATCTCAAGTTGAATAATGATTTTGATCCGTGGATATTTGGGGATCAACTGATTTTTGGGCTTTACAGACATTAGGGAAAGCTTTTGGGATTCCTGAAAACACAGTGCGTACATATACTGAAGCTGAGATTCGTGCTGGGTATAACACTCAAGTCTTCATATTTTATTTATATAAATGGACATTTGGATATCATTATGGCCATCTAATTTTCCCCTGGAAAAAACAGTGTAATTTTTCAGGTTTCAAAACTGTGCACCCTTCTTTTGAAGGCTGTTAGGAATGTTCTAGGGTCCGAGGGTTGGGATATTCTCGTCCCAGGAGATGCTGTTGGAACCCTCGTCCAGGTACTCTACCTTATGTGGCCCTCATACGACACATCAAATATCCGTATTTGTATATTAGGATACACATTTTTTGCCCCAATACCCTCCATTATTACAGTTTGTTTTAACAATTTTAAACTAGCTTTGCTGTTAATAACATTTCTTGCTCCATATTATGTCAAGATTATCTGCGACATTACACTTTCATAACCTTGTTCCTATATTTTCTTGATAAATTTTACATCTAGAGCTATTTAGGTGACTTGAAATGGCTTTGATCATCAGGTAGAGAGCATCGTTCCTGGGTCAAAAGCATCATCTATCCCAGGACCCGTTATTCTAGTTGTGAGCAAGGCTGATGGAGACGAAGAGGTACGGCCTCTTTTTCATCTCTATATGTTTTAATTGTATAAGTATAGGTTGCAACCATTGAGATACATTTTGATTCTTAATTTCATTAACTTTTCGTGTTGAATCTGTCAGGTAACGGCTGCTGGAGGCAACATTGTTGGAGTTATACTTATGCAGGAACTGCCCCATTTGTCTCATCTTGGTGTTAGAGCTCGCCAGGCAAGTCTTCTTCCATCTTCCTGTCGTTTTTCAAGCCCATGAAAG
>JBBCBC010000115.1:0-129260 GCA_037126765.1 Stenogyne calaminthoides
ATATTCAAAGCATTGCCATTACCAACAATGACTGACCCATTACTGCATTAAGGCTCGTAAGTGTCCAATGCAAGAGATTCGATTCATGCGAAAGCAGAGGCACCAATCAAGATACCAATCAGAGCAGTAGTCCGACACATTGCACGAGGACGTGAATGCCCGGGCTAAGTGTGTGTCAAGAGATGTTGTTGACGAGCATTGAGAAACCGAGGACACTTATCCGCATAATGCTCCCCACGACATATCGACAACGAGGGATTCGACGCCCCCCATTCAGAGAAACCGAAAAACCATTGGTGAAGCTTTTGAGTTGTCGTGGTCATGTCCACGGTTGCCGAAAAAAATTTCCACGATTGCCGAGAGAACCGCGATTGACACGCCCAAATCCGGTGAACCCGATGTCCCACGGAGTTGCCACCGATGAAGATGAACGGCCCGAGGAACGATCGGCCATGAATGCAACTGCGGAGGAGAATTTTCCATAAAGACGAAGCATGGACTCATCTTGTTTCGCTTGGCTCAACAAATCACTTAAACGCGGAATAGGAGTAAATGTCATTCGAGTATCCGCAAAGCTTGCAAATTGGACACCCAATCCACGCAGAAAAACCAATGACTCTTATCCGATTCAATAACGGGACAACCAATAGCATGTAATTGATCACATAACGACTTAAATTTCTTACCATACTCTTCAACCCAGGAGAATCACCCCGACGAAGAGAGAGCAATTCTCATGAGTTGATCTTTGGCGAAGGGAGGAATAAACGCCCTCCAGAGTAGACCACATAGCGCACGATGTGGTGGATTCCAGAACTTCAGAGGCGGCGTCTTCGGATAGCGATGTGTAGACGACGCTAAGGAGCTTGCGGTCCTTAATTTTCCAGGCCAGATAGGCTGGATTGGGCGAAGCCACACCCTCAGTAGAGGTGACGGTCGCTGGAGGAGAGGCGAGCGATCCGTCCAAGTACCCGAGCAGGTCAAAACACTCGGCCATATGCTCAATTTGGCGATGCCATGGAAGGTAATTCGAGGCGTCCAATTTGATTCCAGCAACCATGTTGATCATGGCGGTGACGGGAAGAGAATCGGTGGGAGGATTGACCATGTTGAGATGAGCGGAAATCTGCGATGAAGGAGAGTAGCGGGTTTAGATGCAGAATTTGCGTAAGAAGGTTGACGGAGTGAGATTGTGTAGGAGCGATTGGAATAGGATTATTGAGAGGAGAAGGGGAGTGACGGAAATTGGAGATTGCTATGGTGAGAAGAAGTGTATTATGCAGAATTAGGATTTCTGCGAGAGAAAGTGAGAACGAGAGCTGCGTGAGGTTAGGATCTTTTACTGACGGATGATACCATGTGAAGATGATTAGAATATCACCGTTGAATTGGTGATTGGAGAAATCTATTATTAATAGACCGATTACAGGAATACAACAATTTTCCCAAGATACAAGGAGATTTACATGGAAAGAATATAAAATATATAAATACATTGGATAAAGACTAATTTCTATTCTTTATCTCTAATATAAATGCACCATACATTCATAGTGATGTATTTTAGAATTGTACAATTTATTATATTGGAAGATGCAACTTGTTTACACTGAACCTCACTACTATTTTTCAATATTAATAGTTATACAGTTCAGTGTAAACAAATTGCATCTTTCAATATAACAAGTTGCATGGTTCTAAAATGCAGTATGAGTGCACGGTGCACCTGTATGTTTATAAGACATACAGGTGCAACTTGTTATAAACATACAGGTGCATCGTACATTCATAATGTATTTTAGAATCATGCAACTTGTTATATTGAAAGATGCAATTTGTTTACACTGAACCGCACTACTATTTTTCAATATTAATAGTTATACAGTTCATTGTAAACAAATTGCATCTTTCAATATAATAAATTGCATGATTCTAAAATGCATTATAAGTGCACGGTGCACTGTATATCTATAAGATTTAGCCATTAATAATTAACGCATGTTACTCGATTGGCTCATGAAATAAAATTCCAAGATTTCTAAATGTGAATGACGTGGAATAGTGGATAAGCATGCAATTCAATATTAATTAGGTGAGGAAAAGCTATAGTTTAATTGTTCACACGACAATTTTTGTCCTCCCAATTATATAAAACAATTATTTAACTACGAATTACTGCTATAATTAATTTGAGTTGAAAAGTAGCTAGTGCAAATAAAATAAAATAAAATAAAATAAAAGACAGATATAAAAAGAAGATACTATCTTTAATAATTAGACTTCTAACTGATTAAAACACTAGTGACGTAAAATACATAAAACTAATAAAGCACTTATTTGAATTATGAACAACCATAAAGCATCAAGTTGGTATGGAAAAATCAAGTCATCACCAAATCACAATGCACCGTATAACAATCTGGAATGATAATTTTCTAACATCAAGCATACAACAAAGTACAAACTAAGAGCAATTAAAAAAATTGACATAGAGATGCCATGTACATTTCTACTTAGAAATTTATCGAGGGGCGGCAATGGGGTAAAATTATAAATATTATCTAAAAATTAAAAATTAAAGTCAACAGTCAAGTGGTGAGAAAAAAATTATTTGATCTCATTCCTGTAATCTCTTTTTCATCCTAAAAAATTTAACTATTCAATTTTTGTCCTCTAACTATCTCGATTGTTCAATTTTGGTTTCATTTTCGCTGAAAATTGAAAATTTTGATATTTTCGGTCATGCGCAAGTCATGTAACGATTAAAATTGTGAGGTTTTTTAACTCATAGCTGACGTGAACACTGACGGTTAAAAGAAAAGTTCATTTTTCTGTAACATTAAAAAGAACAAGAAAATTTATTCTAAGTGCGGAAAAAATAAATTTTTAGCATCCACATCAACTATAAGCTTGGGAACCCCAATTTTAACCGGCACGTGATTTGCATGTGATAAAAAAAAAAAAAGACACAAAATTTATGTCTTCCGGCGAAAATGAGAGCAAAATTAGACAATCGAAATAATTGTGGAACCAAAATTAAATAGTTAAATTTTTTTTGGGACGAAAATTAAATTACGTACATTAAAATTATGGGATCAAAAAATATTTTTTCTCGTCAAGAGGGTCATTTTTAATTGTGCATTATAATATAAATAAGAAACCATCTTAACTATGTATTGAACCTTTGCATTTTTCACGACTCTCCTATAAAACTTGTTCATTATATTAAATTGATATCATTATATTTATAAATTAATATCATTATTTTTATAAATTAATAATCATAGCATTTAACAATATAATATTAATTTATAAAAATAATGATATCAATTGATAATAAATACTCCCTCCGTCCCGGAAGACTCTGCGCCAACTTTTCGGCGCAGATATTAAGAAAAGTTGTTTTATGGGGGTAGTAAGTGTGTAAGAGGGGTAATAAGTATGTGTTATAAGATTATAAGTGGAGAAGAGTGTGTCCATTTATGGGTGTGCAAAGTCTTGTGGGACAGACCAAAAAAAAAAGTGTGTTAAGTCTTCTGGGACGGAGGGAGTATATAATATTTACTAACTAATTCAGAATAGGCAAGCTGAGAATTCACAGGTAATATAGAGCCTAATATTAGGCTCCTTATAGAGCCTAATAGCTTATGTGGCATTCCAAACTAAGCCCTAAATTATAAATCGTAAACCCTAAACCATCAACCGTTCGGGCCGGGTGAACCATGAACCACTTGGGTCGGTTTTGAGTCGGGTTGAGTTGGGTTCGGACCGGGTAAAAAATCTATTAGGCTCCATAAGGAGCCCAATATTAGGCTCCATATCAAAATATATATATATATATATATATATATATATATATATATATATATCTCTCAGGACACGATATAAAAATGTAAAATTAGCTACGAAAATTTTTAAATGGCTACAAATTTTTCTTATAAAAATAATTTGGTCCTTAAAAAGTGAGGATTGCCTATGATTTGCCTACTAATTTTTAAAATAATCTATGTAAAAATTACCTACACAAATGATTCTCTAGGCAAACAAATTATCTACACATTGAAATTTTTGTAGGTAAATTTACCTACACAAATAATTTTCTAGACAATTTACATTTACGTAAGCAATTATATTTGTAGTTTAGAAATGTTGGGATTGTTGGAGCCTGATCGAAACCGGGATGCAGAGCGTGGGAGGCGCTCGACCAGTGCTCGTGGTCGAGCACATCATCCGCCGATCGAGCCCCCTTTCCGGTCTTGGAAGGCTCGACCATCAGAAGAGATCGAGCACTTCCGCTCGACCTAGGCCCGAGGTCGAGCGGATTCGATGGCCTGTTTTCGGATTTTAGGGTTTTGGCCCAAGTCTCATATTTAAATACTTTTGACTCATTTTGTTTGTACATCACCAAAAATATAGTAGATCTTCTGGCTTGGTAGTGCCCCCAGACGTAGTCATTCCTGATGAACTGGGTAACCAAATTTGTGTTCCTTAATTCTTGTTTCTATTATTTTCTCCATAATTGATGCTTTAATCCTAACAACTGGTATCTAGAGCATCGGGTTCAGAGGATCTGGTGGGAGCAATTATGATGGCTGAAGGGAAATCGCCTATTGGAAAGTTTGATGGAACGGATTTCGGATTCTGGAAATTGCAGATCGAGGATTACCTGTACGGTAAAGATATGTATCAACCTTTAAGTTCAAAACCAGAAGGTATGAAGGACGATGAGTGGAAGTTGCTGGACAGGAAGGCGATGAGTGTGGTTCGTCTGTCGCTATCCAGGAACGTCGCCCTCCATACGGTGAAAGCAAAAACCACGAAGGAGATGTTGGAGATCCTGACTGAGATGTATGAAAAACTGTCTACAGCAAACAAGGTTCATCTAATGCGGAGGTTATTCAACCTGAGGATGGCAGAGGATAATGTGGTAGCCAATCATCTCAACGAGTTCAATATGACGATTGCCCAATTGAGCTCGATTAAGATTGATTTTGATGATGAGGTTCAACCCCTAATTTTGTTATCTTCTTTATCAGAAAGTTGGAGTGGGACGGTGACGGTTGTTAGTGCTTCAGTAGGTAAAGTGAAACTTATATTTGATGAGGTTAGAGATCTAATCATGAGCGAAGAGATTCGCAGGAAAGAATTGGGTGTGGCCTACGAATCGACCTTGAGTGCGGGGGGGAGAGGCAGATCAGAATCCAAAGGGAAGCCAAATCGGAGTAGATCAAAGTCAAGGGGCAAAGATAAACCCAAGAAGGACAAGAGTCAAATCGAGTGCTATAATTGTCATGAACTTGGTCATTACAAAAGGGGGTGCAAGACACCAGCGAAGGCACAAGGGAATGCACCAAAGAAGGATGACAACTCAGTAAATGCCGCCACTGATGAGGGCTCAGATGCATTAATCTTGAGCATAAGCAGTCCATTAGAATCTTGGGTGTTAGATTCTGGAGCATCGTTTCATTTGTGCAGCAGTGCTGACGTAATGGAGAAGTACACTTCCGGGAACTTTGGGAAGGTTTATCTAGCTGATGATGAGCCTTTGAAAATCAAAGGGAAGGGGGATGTTCGGATCAAGACACCGAATGGAACTATTCTGCAGTTGAAAGATGTGAGACATATTCCTGGATTGAAGAGGAATTTACTTTCAGTAGGGCAGCTTGATGACGAGGGATACAATGTGATCTTTGGATGCAACATGTGGAAGATATCTAAAGGTGCAATGGTAGTGGCTCGAGGCAATAAGGAGGGAACGTTGTACATGACAGGCAACACCCGGGACAGCATTGCACTTGCAGGTGAAAAGGGGAATGCAGATTTGTGGCATTGTCGTCTTGGCCACATGAGTGAGAAAGGGATGAAAGTGATGTGTTCAAAGGGTAAACTGTCAGACCTCAAGACAGTTGACATCGGGTTATGTGAGGAACTGTGTATTCGGAAAACAGAAAATGGTGAGTTTTTCGAAGGGAGACCGAACCTTGAAGAAGCAGAAGCTGGAGTTAGTCTACATCGACTTGTGGTGTCCAGCACCAGTGACATCTCTTGGTGGAGCGTCATATTACATGACTTTCATTGACGACTCTACGAGGAAGGTATGGTTTTATTTTCTGAAAAATAAGTCTGATGTCTTTAATGCTTTCAAGAAGTGCAAGACCCTTGTAGAAACTGAGACGGGTCTCAAGGTGAAGTGTTTGAGATCTGATAATGGTGGAGAGTACGAGCTCCGTGAGTTCAAAGAATTATGTGAGGCGAATGGGATTCGAATGGAGAAAACCGTGAGAGGAACCCCCAGCAGAACGGTGTGGCAGAACGTATGAACAGAACGTTATGAGAACGTGCTAGAAGTATGAGATTGAAGTGTGGGCTGCCAAAGATGTTTCGGGCAGAAGCAGTTAACACTACGGCCTACTTGATAAACAGAGGACCCTCAACTCCCTTGGAAAATGGCATACCAGAGGAGGCCTGGTCTGGTAAGGAGGTAAATCTGTCTTTTCTTGGAATATTTGGGTGTGTTTCATATGTTCACATTGATGCTGCTAGTAGAAGTAAATTGGATGCTAAGTCTGTTAAGTGTATGTTTGTTGGATATGGCGATGATGAGTTTGGCTATCGATTTTGGGATGAGGAAAATCAAAAGATAATTCGTAGTTGAGATGTCGTATTTAATGAGCAGATTTTGTACAAAGACATGTCGGGGATATCCAAAGAAGGTGGTTCTGAGACTCAGGTTGTGGAGTTAGACATTTCGAACTCAGGTGGGAGCAATGAGGTTCTAGATGATCAGGTGATTATTGAGGAAGAACCAAGTACTCCACCACCAACAATTCCGCTGCGGAGATCCATGAGAGAGCATAGATCTCCTGATAGGTATTTACCTTCTTTTCATTATTTATTGTTGACTGATGGTGGTGAGCCTGAATGTTATGCAGAGGCTACACGTAGTGAGCAAGTGGAAACTTGCGATGGATGATGAGATGAATTCGTTGATGACCAACGGAACCTGGGAACTAGTTGAGCTCCCTAAGGGCAAGAAGGCACTGCATAATAAGTGGGTTTACAGAATCAAAGAGGAGGCTGATGGAAGCAAGCGTTACAAGGCAAGACTGGTTGTGAAGGGGTTTCAGCAGAAACATGGTATTGATTATACTGATGTTTTTATTCCAGTTGTGAAACTAACTACCATTCAGTTAGTTCTGAGTTTGGTGGCTTCAGAGAACTTGGTGTTAGAGCAGATGGATGTAAAAACAGTCTTTCTTCATGGTGACTTAGATGAGGACATCATGAAGCAACCGGAAGGGTACTTGTCAAAGGGGAATAGTGAGCTTGTTTGCAAATTGAAGAAGAGCTTGTATGGTTTGAAACAAGCTCCATTACAGTGGTACAAGAAGTTTGATGGGTTCATGCACGAGATTGAGATCAATAGGTGTGAAGCTAATCATTGTTGTTACTTCAAGAGGTATGATGATGGTTATATTATTTTGTTATTATATGTTGATGACATGTTGATAGCAGGCTTTAGTGCTCGGGAAGTGAGCAAGTTGAAGAAGAAGTTGTTTGATAGGTTTGCTATGAAGGACCTTGGAGAGGCCAAGCAAATCTTAGGTATGCGAATCGATCGTGATAGGGTGGCAGGAAAGTTGTATCTTTCACAGGCTGAATACATAAAGAAGGTCTTGACGAGATTTAGTATGGAAGATGCAAAGCCAGTTCGTATCTCGTTGGGAAGTCAGTTCAAGCTATCCAACAAGGACTCACCTAGCAGCGATGAGGAGCGAGCCTACATGCAAAACACCCCGTATGCTTCGGCAATTGGTAGTTTAATGTATGATATGGTGTGTACAAGACCAGATATTGCACATGCAGTGGGAGTGGTTAGCCGGTTTATGGGTAATCCGGGCAAGCAGCATTGGGAGGCAGTGAAGTGGATCCTTAAGTACTTGAGAGGTACTACTGAACAAACTTTGTGCTTTGAGGGCAAAAGTGTTGAATTGGCAGGATATGTTGATGCAGACTTGGCATCCAGTGATCTTGACAAAAGGAGGAGTACAACCGGGTATGTGTTTACTTTTGGTGGTACAACAATTTCTTGGGCTTCTAAGTTGCAGAAGATCGTAGCTCAGTCCACTGCAGAAGCAGAGTACTTTGCAGTTACTGAGGCTAGCAAGGAGATGGTTTGGCTGCAGAATCTCTCGTGTGAGTTGGGGAAGGAGCAAAAGGATAATATTATGTATAGTGACAGTCAGAGTGCTATTCACTTGGCAAAGAATCCGGCCTTTCACTCGAGGACGAAGCATATTGAGTTAAGGTATCATTACATATGTTACCTCATTGAGAACAAGATCTTACAGCTGATGAAGATCCGAGGAAGTGAGAATCCTGCTGACATGTTGACTAAGGTTGTAACCTTAGAAAAGTTGAAGTTATGCATGACTTCAACTGGCCTTGGAAACTGAGATGAAGGCCTGGCACTACTACCAGTGAGAGAGACCGTTGAAACGGAGGAGACAAGTTACAGTTGGAGTGAGTCTCCAGATGGGAGATTGTTGGGATTGTTGGAGCCTGATCGAAATCGGGATGCAGAGCGCGGGAGGCGCTCGACCAGTGCTCGTGGTCACATGTGATTGCTAAGATTTAATACGGAGAATCGTGTGCAAGTATGCTTGTTCGATTTGCCCCCTTGGGAGGTTCATAAGCTTTATCATACCAAATCTTGCAAGTGGAACTAGTTTCGGGTATGGATAATAATGTTGAACCGTTCCTTAACCAAGGACAAAAGATATTAATTAATGGAAAGCTATTTCAGTGGCTTGAATTAATTAATGGGCTAGATAATCTCAAACACAGGAAATAATAACCGGGAGCCATATTGACTGTAATATGGGTTAAGATGGATAGTGCAATATTAATTATGTAGTGGGATTAATTAATATTTATGGGCTTGAATAATATTGTGGCTCAATATTGATAATTCAAGATCCATTGGAAGGTCCAATCTTAATTCTCCTAAAGGCCCCTAAGTAGCCCAACATAAAGTCCAATAACTGAAAAAGGTGTTTAAAAATAAAATAAATCTTGTTGCATATTTTTCCTATTTTTTTCGAAAATTATGGATTAAAAGGGGAGAAAGATTTTTTTTGAATTTTGTTATGGAATGAAGATATGTATTCTTGGAATACAAGATTATCTCATTAAATTCAAGAAATCTCCCACTTGGTTATCCATATAGTTATTTTCGAAAATTTTGAAATATAAAGGGCAAGAAAGATTTTCTTGATTTTCTTGAAAAGATATTATGAAAGATATGTATTTCTTGAAATACAAGAATATCTCATAAATTCAAGAAGATCCAAATCTTGGAATCTTGATCCCTATATTTCGAAAATTCCATAACAAAGAGGAGTTGGGATTTTTGTGGAATATTTTAATTATGGAGAAAAGAATATATGAGATATATTCAAGATTTCTTAGAGATCAAGAAAAAGATTTTCCCATATTATTTTATCCCAAATTTTCGACCACCACACCTCTATAAATAGGGCATGAGTGTTTCATTCTCAAGTACAATTTCATGTGCTGGAAAAATTAGTAAATCCACAAAGGTGGTGCAAACAAAGTTTATTTTCCTTTTGTTAATTGTTCGCGAGCATCCTACCACCGGATTGTCGAGCAAGGATTAAGGGAATACTTGGGAAGGTTTTTTGGTGTGTCTAATCAACAAGACCATTGTCACTCCAAGAGGTACGTTCACGTAAACTTGTAGAAATTCCGCATGCGTAGGATTTACGTGAATTGATTATATGCATGATTTGTTGTTGAATTATTATTTGAATTAATATAGGATTAATTCATGCTAGTAATAATTATCAGAATTAAATTTGTATTTAAATATTTATCCCGAATAGATCCGTGCTATTAATTCCCCAACATCATCTCGACTACTCCACATGCTTTCACTTTTCATTCACTAAATACTATAAAAACTCACTATCTATTATTTTAATGTTATTCCTTAAATTGTTCAACAAAAAGAAATGCCACTATAGCGGGACGGAGGGAATATTAAATAATTATAATAGTTAAATAATTAATACTATAATAAAATAATTAAAAAAAATAGAAAATTAGTCTGGCAAGACCAGCCGAGCGGCCCGTGGCCAGTCGGGCCAAATTGATCCAAGCTTATCAGGCCCGTGGACCAAATGGACTGGACCATGTAGGCCCGACTTTTTTTGGACCTCTAATTTTTTAGCTCAGTCCATACTTAGCCTCTAAGAGGCCCCCCTCCCCCCACCCCACCAATTTCCAACAGGCTACAGGTAAGTTTTACACACGCATAACCTTTTTATATATGTATATATATTTTTAGTTTTTCACTTCATAAACAATTGCTCCCTTTTTTCTCAATGGAAAAAAGAAAAGTTGAAAAATAAAAAGAAATTGCTCCGTTGTTAGTTGTCGCTTGTCAAGAGCCACTGAATAAGTTTTTTTTTTATTTATATATATATATATATATATATATTATATATATATTGGCGAAATTATTTAATCCGAATATTGCATTTAATACTATTTTATGGAATGAGATCACATATTCTATTGGTGTTCCATTTTGTATTCCATAATGTGGATAAACCCATGGAATAATAAAAAATATCCAATGAATCACCATACCTTAAATCCATGTGTTAAAAATTCAAAAAGGTTAAAAACAATGGAATACGAAAAATGGAACAGGGGAATTGAATCGCTATTTCATAACTATCTCAATATTAATAAAAACATTCATTCACTTCCCTAACATATATATACTATATCTTATTAAATAATGATATTACACAACTCTCTGTACTATAAAATTAATATTATTACATTTATAAATTAATATAATTACTCTTATAACTAATATCTATAGCATTTAATATTATGATATCAGTTTATAAGTATAAATATCAATCGGCAAGTGTTATGATATTAATTTATAAATTTCATATTATGAACAAGTTTCACTGGAGATCCACTCATTATATTAATAAGCAATTATTATTGACGAAGTGGAATAGCTCAAGTGGTTAGAACACCACTACTTATGCCGTGAGATCATATGTTCGAGTCATCATTTGTCCGATAAAAAAAAACATCTATATTATGTTTATTTTATTACTATTAAAAAAAATCTATATATTATGTTCATTTTTATGACAGCTGATAGCCCAATCCATGCGGAGATGCTAACCTAGTCCAATTCCAACTAATGGGCCACTACCAAGTACTGGGCCCATATCTTAGCATTATTTGGAAGGCCCATGACGAACAAATTAGCATGAAAGGAGAAGCAATTCATGAATTAAAAAGACCAACTTTTTGTAACCAACAAAAGGAGATTTTTTGTAACCATTTTTTTCATTTAAAAAATGCATTTTTTTGTAGTGCAACCTTCAATTTTTACTTTTGATTTATTTTTTATAGGACGGTATCCAGTCCAAAGACCAACTAATCCGGGAGACCATAACCCATCATCCGCTAGCGGGGACCCACTTCAATTTTTACTTTTTATTTATGATGCTATCTATTTAATTTCTGAAAGTTTTTACCAAAACTTGATGGTCTATTCGATGAAAAAAAAAAAAAAAAACAAAACAAAAGCACTTTTTTTATAATGTTCAGATTGTGACTTGTTTCTGCCCTTTGGACCTACTTCCATAATTAACTTTTTCATTTCCACTCGTTCAGCATGTGTTGCAACGTGCATGTCATACCATGTCCTTTGGGGCAATTACTGTTAGATACACTCATAAAACAAAAATAGCAGCTGGGTACAATTTAACTTTTTGAGGTATGTAATTTGGCCATAATGCCCCTGTTTTCCATATGCTTAAAATTAAATAAAATTAAAAAGGAATTTTGATTTGACAATGCACTGCACCCAAAAACTGTAGCTAAGATCAATGTCTAATCACCTCATGTCAGTTGTCAAAATTTTTAATTTACTTTTCTTTTCTAAATTAATTAAATGTCATAAATAGTATAATTAATTAATATATTATTGATAAGGTACTGCAGAATGCATCTTTTATTTTTATTTTTTTGACATAAAATCAAGGATAATAATTATAATTTTAAAAAAAAAATTAATTGAAATAATTCTTCTAAATATTTTAATAATTGTGCACTACTGTAATTTTTGTGCATTGTTCAAAATAAAAAAAACATATACCTATTAAATCCGTTATTCAATAAAAAATATTATATATAATAGAAAATATTGCGTATAATAAATATACATTGCATACACTAACATCGCGTTACATATACTAAAAGCATTGCATATACACTAAAACATTGCATACAAGCATAAAACATTTCATGTACGCGTAATCAATTTGCATCTTCACATTGCAAAAATCACCAAAAAATCCACAACATTCATATCTGCTTCTTCCAGTTTTTTCACAAAACACAATCACCAAAATTCACCAGTACTCATATATGCTTATTACATTTCCTCACAAACACAGAACCAACACTTCTTCATAAACACAAAAATCACCAAAAAAAAAACACCAAACTTACCAAAAAATCACCAGTAGCATGAAAGTTGTATAAAAAAACTCAGAAATAGTTAGAGAGGGCAACTGAAATCGTCATCCCCCTGCCACCTCCCCGCCGCTGCTATCCACGCCGCCACCACCACCGCCGTGAACCTCCGTCCAAACACGGATCCACCACCCCCGCGAACCATCGTCCAAACACGGATCCACCACCGCGACTATAAAAAGTGTTACCAATCTCACGGGTCAAATTTACCTGGGAATGTTTGAGCCTAATCTTGCACTCATGACTTTTGCCGCCGTCGTCCGGCGGCCGCCTCGTCTCCACCGCAGCCAAAAACACTGAAACCCTAGATCCACCCCCTCTTCCCCCCCGGTCGTCTCCCACCGCCATCCCCATTAGAACCCTAGATCCCCCAAATCTGCCTCCACCGCCACCGCAACTTCCCTCACCATCCCCCACATAAAACTCTCGACTCGCCGCATGAAATCGAGGTTGATTCGTAGATCCACCATTGCATCCATCGTCATCTTCACCAGAAACCCTATATCCGCCACCACCTTCACCCCGGTCGTCCCATCAACATCTATTCCCTCACCACCGCTGCAAACAACGTGAAACCCTCCACTACCCCCTTCGTCTCCTCCGCAAAATACCAGGCGTGAAACCCATGGTCACCACCGACGTTGTGTACTCCTCTCGTTGTTGGGTAATGAGTTACACAGATCTATTCGGGGTGAATATTTAAATACAAATTTAATTCATTAATTATTACTAGCATGAATTAATCCTATATTAATTCAAATAATAATTGCAACAACATATCATGCATATAAAAAACCACGTAAAACCTACGCATGCGGAATCTACGGGTTTACGTGAACGTACCTCTCGGGATGGCAGTGGCTTTGGTCGGACGGACTAACCAAAAGGACTTCCAAAGTATTCCCTTAGCCCTTGCTCAACAATCCGGTGGAAGGATACTCGCGAACAATTAACAAAAGGAAAAAATAAACTTTGTTGCACCACTTATGTGGATTTGCTAATATTTCCAGC
Organism: Stenogyne calaminthoides; assembly: GCA_037126765.1. NCBI lineage: Eukaryota > Viridiplantae > Streptophyta > Magnoliopsida > Lamiales > Lamiaceae > Stenogyne > Stenogyne calaminthoides. The sequence goes on from JBBCBC010000115.1 coordinate 13,609, forward strand.
ACATGAATTTTTTTTACTTGGGAATGAACTAATCATCCCCTATTTATAGGAGGGGGAGTGGTCGAAATTTTAGTGATTTTTCAATGTGGGAAAAGACTTTTCTTGGTCACCAAGAAATCTTGAATATATCCCTTATATTCTTTTTTTTTTCCCATAATTAAAATATTCCACAAAAATCTCACCTCCTCAATATATGGATGATTTTCGAAAATTAAGTGTTACAAGAATCCAAGATTTGGATCTTCTTGAATTTATGAGATATTCCTGTATTTCAAGAAATACATATCTTCCATAATATCTTTTCAAGAAAATCAAGAAAATCTTTCTTGCCCTTTATTTTCAAAAATTTCGAAATATCCCTTATGAATAACCAAGTGGGAGATTTCTTGAATTTAATGAGATAATCTTGTATTCCAAGAATACATATCTTCATTCCATAACAAAATTCAAAGAAAATCTTTCTCCCTCTTTTATCCATAAATTTCGAAAATTTAGAGGAAATATAAGCAACAATATTTATTTTATTTTAATCACCTTTTTCAGTTATTGGACTATCTGTTGGGCTACTCAGGGGGCCTTTAGGAGAATTAAGATTGGACTTTCTAATGGATCTTGAATATCTAATATTGAGCCACAATATAATTCAAGCCCATAAATATTAATTAATCCCACTACATAATTAATATTGCACCATCCATCTTAACCCATATTACAGTCAATATGGCTCCCGGTCATTATTTCCCGTGTTTAAGATTATCTAGCCCATTAATTAATTCAAGCCACTGAAATAACTTTCCGTTAATTAATATCTTTTGTCGAGGAACGGTTCAACATTATTATCCATACCGGAAACTAATTCCACTTGCAAGATTTGGTATGATAAAACTTATGAACCTCCCAAGGGGGCAAATCAAGCAAGCGTACTTGCACACGATTCTTCGTATAAAATCTTAGCAATCACATGTGACCAATAATATTGCCCAAGATAAAAAATATTGAATCTCTCTGATTCGCTACCCATGATAAGTCAAAGCAATAGTTACCAATCCCACGTGATCCTATTTAAGGGACGAAGGTTAAGAAACAACGAACCATCGAGGTCTAATTCTTCCTTGTTCGATTCTCAAGAATTTATCCTCATGTAGGTCATCATATTCAACAAGATCATCATGCACTAGTGTAATCTCTTGGTCAAGACAAACCAATCGAGCCTTACACCTCAACCTTTCGCGATGGTTGTTCATTTCCATCTAGGTCGTGAATGGCGTACTTTTTAATTACAAGGGGATCATTAATTTAATCTTACGTGATCCGGTATCACTAAATTCACTCTGATGTAACACGTCACGAATTATTGAGCAGTTATACAATAAATATATGTAACATTCAATCATATTTAAAGCATCAGTGATAAACAATTTATTTCAGTAAATAAGTCTGAAAATTCAGTTTCGATTATACAAAGTAAAAAGCATACTTTTCAGTATAATCCCAACAATCTTCCACTTATACTCAAAGTCTGCTTTTAAGTATACTACAACATGTCTCGCGTAGTCCGTGACATCTAATGTCACCTACACGAACCTAATAATTTCTCCCACTTATACTCAAAGCAGATTGGCAATGGTCTTGACACCCATTCCACTCACATGTCTCTCGAATGTATTCAGAGGCGCACGCTTTGTGAATGGATCTCGCCAGTCGTCCTCGACGCCTTTATCTTTGCCACATCTATATCTCCTCTCTTAACGATTTCTCGTATAAGATGTCTTTCCTTTAATGTGTTTGTTTGACTCGTCGACTCTTGGTTCTCTTGAATTTGCAACTGCTCTTAGCAGATATTGCTAGACAAATTCAGAACACCATCCAAGTCCACTAAGAAGATCTAGAGCCCAATCGGTTCTTTCACTGCTTCACAAGCAGCTAATTACCCGACTTCCATGGTTGAGTCAGTGATGCATTTCTGCTTCACACTCGTCCATTTGATGGCTACACTTCCCAAATGGAAACACACTAACTGAGGCAGATAATTTCTGGAATCTAAATCTGATTGGAAATCCGAGTCCGTGTAGCCGATGGGGATTGGAGTATCTGACTGATAAATCAACATTCTATCCCGAGTTCTTTTCGGACACTTGAATGTTTTTAAGCGTCAATCAATGCGCTTTCCTCGGGTTACTTTTGATATCTTGCTATCATGCCTACAGAAAGCGGATATCCGGGTCTCGTGACACAAAGATTGCATACATAAGGTTTCCAAACGGTAGAAAGCACAAGGAATGCCTTATCATGTCATCTATCTCCTTTTGCGTCTTAGGGGACATTTTCTTGGATAGATGGATTCCAAGTCTGAAAGGTACGAATCCTTTCTTGGAATCTTACATGCTGAATCATTTCAAGACAGTGTCTATGTATGAAACTTGCGATAACCCGACCATTCTTTTCTTGTGATCTTGATCCCAAGGATGTGTCCGGCTTCCCTAAGTCTTTCATATCAAACTGCTTTGAAAAACCTTGCCCTTACATCTGATAACACCTTCACATGATTCCCGATGATCACAATGTTATCTACGTATAGTACTAAGAATACCAATGCAGTTCCGACACGCTTTTATACACACAACTTTCAAAACCGTTTTGATCAAACCCATAAGACTTTATTACATGATCAAAACTTTGGTTCCAAGCTCTGGATGCCTGTTTGAGTCCGTAAATGGACCTCTTGAGCTTACAAACTAGGTGTTCTTGTTCTGTTTCAATGAAACCTTGGTGTTGTTGCACATAGATCTCTTTATCAAGACTTCCGTTAAAGAAAGTTGTCTTGCCCCACCGTGGGCGTGGGCGGCCACTTCAGCGGCGGAGGGTACGACATGATTTCGCGTAAGTATTCGATCTCCTCCGATCAAATCATCGATGCAAAACTAATCAACGCCGACGGCCAAATCCTGGACCGTCGTAGCATGGGAGAGGATCTCTTCTGGGCCATACGAGGAGGCGGTGGGACCAGTTTCGGAATTGTTATAGAATTTGAAGTCACACTGGCTACGATACCCGAAACGGTGACGTTTTTCAACGTCACCAGAACGTCAGAAACCGCGACGCAGCTGGTGCACAGGTGGCAGTACATTGCGGATAAGGTCGACAAAAATCTTCTGATCAGGCTTTTCGTGACCGCCGCTAACATAACAGTATCAGCTTCGTTTGTGACGTTGTACTTGGGCCCCACTCGCGATCTTCTGCCACTAATGAAGGAGCAGTTCCCGGAGCTGGGATTGGTCGAACAGGATTGCACCGAAATGAGCTGGGTCGGATCTGCAGTCCTCTTCGCGATTCTCGCGGGTCAACCCGTTGATATATTGCTGGATAGATCTGCAAAGAGCAAGATCTATACCAAAGCGAAATCGGACTTTGTGAGCAGTCCGATTCCGTTGAATGGTCTAAGAAAGATGTGGAAATTCCTTTACGAACAAGAATTTTCGCAGTTGCAGTTCAGTCCATACGGAGGGGCGTTGAACACTTTGTTGGAATCCGAAACGCCGTTCCCACATCGGAAAGGCAACATATTCATGATTCATTATATGGTAAAGTGGTTTAACCCGGATGAATCGGAAAGAAAGATGGAGTGGGTTACAAGACTCTACAGTTTCATGGCGCGTTACGTGACAAAATCTCCGAGAGCAGCTTATTTTAATTATAGGGATCTTGATATAGGAAGGAACAACGTTATTGGGACCACCAGTTACGAGCAAGCTAGTGTTTGGGGGTTCAAATACTTCAAGAGCAATTTTAAAAGATTGGTAAGTGTAAAGAGCAAGGTTGATCCAACAAATTTCTTCAGAAACGAACAGAGCATTCCTCCTCTTCTGTTATCTAATTCCTGGGGCGTTATGTAAATTAAGATGTAATTTGTAACCTACATTTGACCATTTTTTTGTTGTTATTCTGTTTGAAAATACAGTATGAAATTAAATTGTATGAAGACATAAAATTAATCATTTTTTAACAAAAAGATATCGTATCAGCGTCAGCAAATCATAAATGTCACAAATGTCCCTGGCCATATGGTGAATTATTCAATTAGATTAAAAAAATGCCCATTTGCTTGATTAATAATTAATTATTCTCAAATCACTTTTAAAGAAGCAGAGATATTGAATGATACTTGAATATTGAATAAATCTTCTTTTAGTTAGAAATACCGGAATTTAGGGATTATATTAAATATTGAATAACACTCCTTATGTTGTGAACTCCCCGAGGGCGTCATACTTCAATTACAGAGATCTCAACATTGGAGTGAATAAAAATGAAGGAAAGACGAGCTATGTGCAAGCAAGCGTTTGGGGTTTGAAATATTTCAAGAACAATTTTGATCGCCTTGTTCGGGTGAAGACCGTTGTTGATCCTAAGAACTTTTTCAGGAATGAACAGAGTATTCCTCCCCTGCATTCAAGGTGGACAAATGGAGGAGATTAAAATATATTATTCATGAGGAATAGCCGAATAGTTAATTTACTCATTTGTCTATTTTGTGCCACCGTGAGATAGAAATAAAGAAGAATGAAAAATCGATAACTGCTTGTGAAGCAGAGATAAATAGGCCCCAGAGAAACTGCCAAATCTTAGCAACTAGATGAAATCTAAATTAGAAATAGCAGATTATAACCGTAACAATAAAACAAAGGTGGTGAAATAAAAATAATATTGTAGATAATTCTAAGAGAAAGTATTGTGTGAAATATTGCAAACTAGTGTTATGTGCAATACAACATAAATAAAGTAAATTGTCTAAATTTCGCGGGTCAATGCGCAGGTCGGGTCGGGTTAGGGCGGGTCAGGTCGGATGCGGGCAGGGGGTTCAGGTTGGCGTGGGCGAATATGTATTTATAGAAGAATATCTTTATCAGATTTATGTTGTAGCCTAGTGGTTCAGGTTTGTTGTTAATGAATTTGATTTTTTTGGTCATGAGTTCGATTTTCTACTTAATAAAACATACACATAATTTATTTTTTTTTTTTGTCAATTTTTTACTAAGAATTACATCTATGTATAAGTGTTACTACATTGTTATATTGAATTTTATTTATTTTTTATCAAATTTTTGTGTGTTACTACATCACATAATTTATTTATTTTTTTTGTCAAATTTTTGTGTGTTACTACATCTATGTATAAGTGTTACTACATTGTTATATTGAATTTTATTTATTTTTTATCAAATTTTTTGTTAAACCATTACATCTATGTATAAGTGTTCTACGTTGTTGTTATATTGAAAAAACTTCATATCTTACGTGTGAACTTAAAAACATATAAATGATGGAACACGTAAAATTGCTCTAACCTTCTTTCAGATAAAATCCTTTACGGTGTGGAAGACCAGACAACGTTGCAACCACATACCATACTAAGAATATCAAGTGACCTTACTCGGGCTTTAATACCACTTGTTGGAAACTCCAACCCCATAAAAAATGAGTTGTTTCAAACTTTCAATTAAACCATACCTACCCTGGTTTCAAAAAAAGCCTACCTACCCTGGTTTTAAAGAAAGTCTACCCTACCTAGCTATCTATCTCGTTTATATTATGGAAGCTGTCACATTCATGTCCACACTCAAAAAATATAAATAGGAGGGGTTTTAGGTCCTAATAAGCACCACAACTTGATCAATTTATTTTTCCAAAAAAAAACAATGGAATACCCTCTTATTTCATTTTTTCTATTTTTTGCAAACCTTTTATTCTTGGGAGATTCTTATAATAAAATCTCCAATGATTTTGTCGAATGTCAAATTGGAGCCTCGAATATTTCATCATCAAACAGTGTGATTTACACCCCTGATAATCCATCATACACCTCTCTTCTGCAATCACAAAATCTTAGACCATTATCGTTAACCTCTCGCGAGGGGCCCGATCTCATCGTGACACCGTCTCACGAATCCGAGATTCTTGCGGCAGTTTACTGCTCTAGGAAACTCGGGTTGCAGATAAGAGTCCGTAGCGGCGGCCATGACTACGAAGGCCTTTCCTACACCTCCGAAAAGGACCCCTTCGTCGTAATCGACATGAGAAACTTCCGATCAATATCCATAAACGTCGAAAAAAAAACTGCACGCGTTCAAGTTGGCGCCACATTGGGCCAATTGTACCACGCAATTGGAAAAAAAAGCAAGACGCTTGCTTTTCCGGCGGGCGTTTGCCCCACCGTGGGCGTGGGCGGCCACTTCAGCGGCGGAGGGTATGGCATGATTTCGCGTAAGTATTCAATCGCCTCCGATCAAATCATCGATGCCAAACTAATCAACGCCGACGGCCAAATCTTGGACCGACGTAGCATGGGAGAGGATCTCTTCTGGGGCATACGGGGAGGCGGTGGGACCAGTTTCGGAATTGTTATAGAATTTGAAGTCAAGCTGGCTACGGTTCCTGAAACGGTGACTATTTTCAACGTCATCAGAAAGTCGGAAGCAGCGACGCAGGCGGTGCACAGGTGGCAGTACGTTGCGGATAAGGTCGACGAAAATCTCTTAATAAGGCTCTTTGTGACTTCCGTTAACAAGACGATATTAGCTATGTTCGTGTCGTTGTACCTGGGCCCCGTTACTGATCTTCTTCCGTTAATGAAGGAGCAGTTTCCGGAGCTGGGATTGGTCAAACAGGACTGCACCGAAATGAGCTGGGTCGAAACTACGCTCTTTTTCGCGGGTCTTTCGGACCAGCCGCTCGATATATTGCTGGACACAACTCCGCGGGGCATATTTGCACCGACTTATTCGAAAGGGAAATCGGACTTTGTGAGTAGTCCGATTTCGGTTGATGGTCTAAGAGAGATATGGAGTTCTCTTAATGAAGAAGAAGAGACATTTGTATTGCAGCTCAGCCCATATGGGGGAGTAATGAACACTATCCCCGAATCCGAAACTCCGTTCCCACATCGGAAAGGCAACATTTTCATGATCCATTATTCGGTGGATTGGTCTAACCCAAATGAAACGGAGAAAAAGCTAGAGTCGATAAGAAGACTCTACGATTTCATGGGGCGTTACGTGACAAAATCTCCGAGAGCGGCTTATTTTAACTATAGGGATCTTGATATAGGGAGGAATAACATTATTGGGAGCACAAGTTACAGTGAAGCTAGCGTTTGGGGGTTCAAGTATTTCAAGAACAATTTCAGAAGATTGGTTGGTGTGAAGAGTAAGGTTGATCCAACCAACTTCTTCAGAAACGAACAAAGCATTCCACCTCTATCGTCTGAGTCATCGAGCGTTATGTGACAATAGTCGAGGGAAATAGACCGAATAATATTAGTATATTTCTTACTTATTACCATTAGAGGAACCAGGAATTTAGCCGGGGGCCCAATATATAATAAAACGTAATTAAATGTATTTTTGAATTTTTTATATATATCTAAAAATTAATGATATGCTATTATCGTGAAGAACCGATTGTTGTTACCCATAATTAATTTTAGCCATATTCAAACATTAATTCATTATGTGTCACATTTTATTAAGCTCGTACGTACTACCATTAATTCACCATGTACCACACTTTATTAAGGGTGTATTTCCATTAATTCACTTCGTACAACTCGTTATTGAGATTGTACCGTCATTAATTCACCCCGTACCACATTTTATTTAAGTTCGTACCACTATTAATTCACCTCGTACTGCATTTTATTTTCTTTCATCACAATTTTTTTTTTTCGCATCTACCAATTTTATTGAAAAATGAAAGAAAAAAAAAAAAAAGAATTGGCCTTTTAAAAAAAGAGAGACGAGGGTATAGTTGATAAAAAAAATTCTCTTTGATAAAAAAGAATAAAATTAAAATCATTGATAAAAAAGAATTTTTAAAATAGAATTGGCCAAAAATTGGGGTTCCGTCTAATTTGTATTCATTAATAATGTGTATTTCATTGAATTGTTATGTGTATTAAATTGTGTCAACTCAACACCTAAAGTACGAGCCTCGCCGTAATTCCCAATTTAAAGTGACACTCTGGTGCAACGGTGTCATTTTGGGTTAGTTCCGGCAATATGAGATAAAAATTGAGCAATTCAAATAGTTATGTTACTAAATCATTCCAAAAATAAAATAAAATTATGGAACAAATTTTGAGCAATTCAAGTAGTTATAAAACTAAATCATTCCAAAAAATAATTATGGAACAAAAAAAAAAAAAAAAAGTGCAAAGTTACAAGACCATTTAAAATTTGATCCCATTGAAAGTCATTTACAATAAGTGTAATTAATATTGTGAATTATATTATAATGTGGTGTCCCGTAGAACAAATATGTGTGCTGAATAATTTCCTTCCCCACGTGGACCAAATTTATGTGAAACGAAGTCCATATAAATAAGTGGGACTGCTCAAAGGAATTAATTATAACGCAAACTTGCAACCACTTAGTTTCTTTTGACAGGGACTTGCAACCACATAGTTAATTTAGAATCAATTACTTTATACAGAATTCGACTCCCAGTACGGTCCACACAGTTAATTTAGAATTAATGCATACGGTCCCAGTACCCACTTGACAGTGTCCATGACAGTCCATTACAGGACGGACCACAATGTACGAGCTTGAATCATAATTGGTCCCATAAATTTGACTTTAAATAGATTTATTTTTATAAATTTTTTTGTTGTTGATTCTCTCTCAATAACTTTGACAATGTCCAATTTTATTCTCAATTTCGGTCGGGAAACTCAAAACGACGTTGTTTTACCGTTTTAATTTGGGGCTTTCTTGGAACCATCAATATTGATTAATGCGTTGCTATTTTTTGGATCTAGTTTTTTGATATGCTAATTTAATTTTTTAATATTAGAGAAATTGATTGGCAATATTGCATTGTTCAATTCATGTGGTTTTGAGATTACATATATGTTCAGAAAATTAATGATGGTGGAATTTCTGAATTAATCTAATATTACTATGTTTTAATGATTCAACCCGTATTGCAATATTGGCAATATTGCCGCCGGATCTGTAATGATGGTGGGTTTGTAATGATTTAATGAGTGCAAACATTGCCGCCGGATCTGTGACGTCGCCGCTGCTGTTTGAGCAACGTTTTTCAGTAATGGTGGGGGCGGATCTGTGACCCGACTCGAGTGCATACTCGGAAATGAATGTGCATACTCAAAACAGAATGTGTATACTTGAAATCGAGTGTGCACAATTGATTTTATTTTGTGATCAAAATGAGAGAAAAGGTGAGAGGGAAAATAAATTCAATTGACCAAAAAATTATTTTAATTGAAGAGAGAAAAAATAAATAAAAAATTATGGGTTTAAATAAAATAGATGCCCGAAAAATCAAAATAAAAGGAAATAAATGATCCAAAAAGAATAGCCCGAAAATAGTGACCCGAGAAAAATAACAGTGTCTCGAGAAAAAAAAAAAAAAAAAAGATGACCCAAAAAATACGGGCCCCAAAAAATGCGCCCCAAAAATACGGGCCCAAAAATAATGACGGCCTGAAAATACAAGCCCAAAAAATAGAAAGAATATCTTGTGGGAAATGAGATTCAAAATTTTTATGGGGTGATAAAGGGTAAGTGGGGGTATTTTGGTAAAACTTACACTCCATTTTATAACTAAGAGTATGTTCTAAAAATGTTGTATCTCCTAGTAACTCCCCTCCCACTTTGCACTCTTAGTAGAGGTGGCAAATCGAATCGTCCGACTCGGCCCAACCCACTGGGCCAAGTCATGTTCATATGCTGGGTTGGGCAAGCCCATCTTTTAATAGGGCCTACAGAAATGGTACCAAGCCCCGTCCAGTATGGACTCAAGGGCCAGCCCAGCCCAGTACGGGCTCACGGGCCAGCCCAGCCCATGAATTTTTTTAATGACTTTATTTATAAAATTTACACTATTAGCAACAAATACTAATATATCAAATAGAATAAAACAATAATAAATTCTAACATAATTTATCAAATAAAATTAAAGGTTGACATCGACATCAGTTCATCACATCCTTCACAGTGCGTGGCCTAATTTTTTGGGTTTTTCATGAATGTAATTCTATTCTGTTACTTTTGTCTATTCTGTAATGTTTATTTTATAAAAATTGGGCTAAGCCTGAGCGTGTGTATTTTGCAAATAAAAGTCCATTATTATTAGTATTTACTAGTAATTGAACCCGTGTGATTCACGGTTATGACTGCACAATTAATTTGTATTAAAATTTTATAATTAAGTATTCATATTAAAGTGTTTTTTTCATTCTGAAGAGACGATATTTTTTTAGTTGAGGATATTTTTTTATAGAGAAAGTATTAATTTCTCAAAAAATTTAAAGTTAATATAAAATTAAAACATTTATAATTGTTGGAAAATTCAAATAAAAGTTTAGATTTGTAGGGAAGGTATAAGAGAAATAAATCCATATTCAACTAATTTTTCTCAATCTTGACTTTGATCATTTTTAACTTCTTTGAATTTGAACTTTTTATATCATTGTCAAAATTAGAGAAAAACTTTCTTTCGCGCAAATTTTTCATTAGAATTTTATTTATGTTCATCAGATCATTAAACGTAAAATAAGAATATGCAAAACAAAAATCTTCAAAACAACAAAAAACTTAGGCATCAATTGTATGGAATGCAGATATACAAATAACATAAAGTTCTGATTTCGAATAGGCAAAATGCATCTCTAAGTCCCTAAACTATTACTTTTTATTTCGAAAGGTCCCTAAACTATTTTTTTATTTTAAGAAGCCCCTGAACTATTAATTTTTATTTTGAAAGGTCCTTAAATTATTTTTTATTTAATGAAGTCCTTAAACTATTGATTTTTGTTTCACGCAATTCTTCTTGACTTTTATTTTAATCACCTAACAGAACCGTTAAGTAAATGCGCACATCATCATTCTCAAAATTGTCAATATAGACCATTGTTTTACTTAATGGTTCCATTAGATTATTTAGAAAAATCAATCAAGAAGGACTGTTTGAAACAAAAATCAATAATTTAGGGACTTCATTAAACAAAAAAAATAGTTTAGCGACCTTACGAAATAAAATTTAACAGTTCAATGACTTTTTAAAACAAAAAAAATAGTTTAGGGACCTTACGAAATAAAAAATAATAGTTTAGGGGCCTGAAGATGCATTTTGCCTTTCAAATATTTGGTAGACGCTGCCTTCGATAATCTTTATGCGATTTAACACAGGTATTTGACATTCTTCATCAGATATAACATACGTACATAGACTAAGAATCTTGTATGAAAACAAATATCAAGAAAACAATATAGTATACCTTAAGTAAAATAGTTCTGCAATTTTAGTGATTATTACCTACAAAATAAACCATTAAACCAACAAAAATTGTGTAGCAATCAAATAAATCAATATGAACTATAAGAACTGCAGTTTTAGTAAGTATTACTTGTTAAAGAAACCATTAAACCAACATAGATTGTGTAAAAGAAAAGAATATAACAATGCTTATAAAATTGAAATTTATGGAACTTAGAATTTAACATATAAGGTTGAGATTCTTCTTTTTTTTTTTTTTTTAAATATTTTGACACAGGGTTGAAATTAAATTTAAGATGAAATATTCTACATATTTTTTCCAAAGATTTTTGCTAATCCGTTATAATTTGTTAATATTTATTTCATACATATATATTCTAAAGATTTTTCTTATATTTCAAAGATTTATTTCCCTATTTAACATTAGTGTTTATGAAAATATTCTACGTATTTTTTCCAAAACAAAAACTTGTATAGACTTGGTTCATGTTATGAACCTTGTTTTTTATTCATGACATTTGACCCTATCCAGGGTATAATACGGGTCAAGTTTAGTAGTTTAGAAAAATATGTTAGAAATGAGTAAAATGGGTCAAATAATCCAAGTTCATACCATAGACCTGATTCATGTGAGACCAACTCTTTTTCCAAAAAAAAATCTCAACCCATTATAATTTGTTAATATTTATTCCAAAGATTCGTTTCCCAATTTGGCAATAATTTTGACGGAAAAGTTCAATGATTTCTAAATGTAGTCGGTTTTTTTTTTATATATATATATATATATATATATATATACACACACACTATTAATACTCCCTCCGTCCCGCTATAATTGTCACATTTTTCTTTTATGGGTGTCCCGCTATAATTGTCACATTCCATAAAAGGAAAAAACAACATTCCACTACCTATTATTTTAATATTATTCACCTCACTTTTCATCTGTTGGGATTATACTGGAAAGTATGCTTTTACTTTGTATAATCAAAACTGAATTTCGGACTTATTTGCTGAAATAAATTGTTTATCACTGATGCTTTAAATATCATCGAATGTTACATATATATTTCTTTGCATAATTGTTCAATAAATAAGACGTGTTACATTGTAGTTAATTTAGTGATACCGGATCACGAAGATTAAATTAACGGTCCTTGTAACCAAAAGTACACCATTCACGACCTAGATGGAAATGAACAGTCCATCGTGAAAGGTTGAAGTGTAAGGCTCAGATTGGCTTGTCTTGACCAAGAGATTACACTAGTGCATGGTGATGTAATTGAATATGACCTCTGAGGAGGACAAATTCTTCAGAACTGAACAAGGAAGAATTAGACCTCAGTGGTTCGTTATTTCTTAATCTTCGTCCCTTATAAATAGGATCACGTGTGGTTGGTAACTATTGCTTTGACTTATCACGGGTAGAGAATCAACGAGATTCAATACTTTTTATCTTGGGCAATATTATTGGTCACATGTGATTGCTAAGATTTAATACGGAGAATCGTGTGCAAGTATGCTTGTTCGATTTGCCCCCTTGGGAGGTTCATAAGCTTTATCATACCAAATCTTGCAAGTGGAACTAGTTTTTAGGTATGGATAATAATGTTGAACCGTTCTTAAACAAGGACAAAAGATATTAATTAATGGAAAGCTATTTTGGTGGCTTGAATTAATTAATGGGCTAGATAATCTTAAACACGGGAAATAATAACCGGGAGCCATATTGACTGTAATATGAGTTAAGATGGATAGTGCAATATTAATTATGTAGTGGGATTAATTAATATTTATGGGCTTGAATAATATTGTGGCTCAATATTGATAATTCAAGATCCATTGGAAGGTCCAACCTTAATTCTCCTAAAGGCCCCCTAAGTAGCCCAACATAAAGTCCAATAACTGAAAAAGGTGCTTAAAAATAAAATAAATCTTGTTGCATATTTTTCCTATTTTTTCGAAAATTATGGATTAAAAGGGGAGAAAGATTTTTTTTGAATTTTGTTATGGAATGAAGATATGTATTCTTGGAATACAAGATTATCTCATTAAATTCAAGAAATCTCCCACTTGGTTATCCATATAGTTATTTTCGAAAATTTTGAAATATAAAGGGCAAGAAAGATTTTCTTGATTTTCTTGAAAAGATATTATGAAAGATATGTATTTCTTGAAATACAAGAATATCTCATAAATTCAAGAAGATCCAAATCTTGGAATCTTGATCCCTATATTTCGAAAATTCAATAACAAAGAGGAGTTGGGATTTTTGTGGAATATTTTAATTATGGAGAAAAGAATATATGAGATATATTCAAGATTTCTTGGAGATCAAGAAAAAGATTTTCCCATATTATTTTATCCCAAATTTTCGACCACCACACCTCTATAAATAGGGGATGAGTGTTTCATTCCCAAGTACAATTCCATGTGCTGGAAAAATTAGTAAATCCACAAAGGTGGTGCAAACAAAGTTTATTTTCCTTTTGTTAATTGTTCGCGAGCATCCTACCACCGGATTGTCGAGCAAGGATTAAGGGAATACTTGGGAAGGTTTTTTGGTGTGTCTAATCAACAAGACCATTGCCACTCCAAGAGGTACGTTCACGTAAACTCAGAGAAATTCGCATCGTAGGATTTACGTGAATTGATTATATGCATGATTTGTTCTTTGAATTATTATTTGAATTAATATAGGATTAATTCATGCTAGTAATAATTATCAGAATTAAATCTGTATTTAAATATTTATCCCGAATAGATCCGTGCTTTTAATTCCCCAACAACTGGTATCAGAGCCTCGGTTTCGGGCTCTTAATTTTTAGATTGTAATTTAATTTGTTCTCATTAAATTTGAAATTGGATAGTAGAATTGCTAGATCTTTTTTGCAGGTATCCAATTGTCATGGAATTTAATGTGTTTATTTATGCATGCATATAAATTGTGGTTTTTAATTCGATTCGATTCGAATTCGTTTTTTGCCTCGTGAGAAAATCCAATCCAAAGTAGATTAGGATTTGTTTGATTTGATCAATGTAATAGACTAGTCTAGATCTAGGTTTATTTAATTTTTGTAAATAAATTGTAACCGTTCTAAGAATTAAAGGATAGATCCAGAACCGCACGCGACGATATTAATTGACGCAGGACGTCACCACGCCAAGACGGGCGCGACGCCACGGCTATTTGATGGCGCGACAGCGAGCACGAACAAGGGACCATTGCCGAGGCGACGGGCGGGCGAGGCGTGGCGCCGGACGCGACGCTGGCGCTGAGATCTTGCTGCTGGATATGTTGCGTTGCCGAGGCAAAGAGCGGGCGGAGCTCGCCGAGGCGCGGCTGGCCGCCGAGACGACACCATAGGGGCCACGGATGCGGGCCATCCTTTACTACTCGAAGCACGGGCGTATGCGAGACGAGTTCTTTTCGAGACGATCGAGTGGGAGAAATTCAAGACGGCGTTTCTTCAAAATCAAGCCAAGAAAAATCAAACCATGACAATTGGATAATTTGTGCCCAATATGTTTATTTTTCCGCTTTGCTTGATTTACTATTGTGTTTTCTTGTGCTTTATTTAATTTGTTTAAATGTGTTTGCATGAGAGTTGCCCAATGAAAAATCTCACCTTCAAAAATTACTAAGTATGTTTAAATAATTAATTGACAATTTTATTCCGGATAATAAAATTGAATTAATTTTGACCTCCATGATTTATTTATTTGTGAATTCTTTTGGAGAAATTCCCCCCACGGGACGGTCAAAAGTTAGCTTTCACATGAATAAATTCCAAATGGATGATTGTGGATTATTACTAGTGGCGATGATGACCCTCCCCACGAGGCTCGTTCAAAGCGAAATAATAATTCTGTATTTAATCATGGTTATTACTTAGGTATAAAATTGATATGAATATACTTTCCCGAAGTCCCTGTCAATCTTATATTGGTCAAGTGGGAGCCAACTATTAATCTGGATATTAAAGGTTTATAATTGTTCTTGTTTATAACCTGCTTGAATGTGTTTAAATAATGACCCACCCCACGTGGCTTATTTAAACTGTTTTGAGATCTTGGCTGATGCATGTTCATTTTTTTTTAGATTTTAAAATGAAACATGTGATCGAATTTTGTGATATATTTGTGCTTATGCATATTATTATTTATTTCAGTTCATCATGTCGCAACCTTTTAATCCACTGTTCAATATACTTAAAGACAATTTTCTTACTGGTGAAAACTTCGTTGATTGGAATCGAAAACTTACTATTGTCCTCACTGCACAAAGCCATAACTGGGTTCTCACTACACCTAAACCAGAAAAGCCAAAAGATGAGTCAACTAAAACGGTTAAGAAAGAGTATGCTGACTGGGAGCGTTCCAACGAAATGGCAAAGTGTACCATCTTGGCTTCTATGTTAGATGTGTTGCAACACCAACACCAGAACGTTGAGACCGCTGCAGACATCATGACTAGTCTTAAAGCGATGTTTCAACATCAGAACCGTGTGGCTCGTCAGATCACCATGAGGGACTTGCTCTCTATGATAATGGTGGAGGGAACGCCCGTAAGGGAGCACGTTCTCCAGATGATGGCTCACCTTAACAAACATAAGGTACTTGGCGCTGAATACGACATCGAGACCCAAATCGATTTCGTGCTCCACTCTTTGCCGAAAAGTTTTGAACAGTTCAGGTTGAACTACCAGATGAATAATCAGAAGTTCTCGATGCCTGATCTGTTGCAAGCTTTAGTCTCTCGGCGGAGGCGATATTGGGGCAAAAGAGCCAAGCCTTGGTGGCAAATGGACCCTCTTCTTCTTCTAGGCCAAGGGGTGGTAAGAACAAGAAAAAGGACAAAAGCCACAAGCAAGTGAACTCAAGTGTTGCCAATGACAAAGAAAAGGTGAAGAAAGGTGGAGCAGTGAGCAAGCCAGCTAAGGGGAAGTGCTTCAACTGCGGTGAAAAAGGACATTGGAGGTCAGCCTGTTCCAAACCCAAAAGGAATGGAAAGAAAGGTAATTCTCACGCACTAGTTGTTGAAACTTGCTTAGCGGCGTATGCCTCCCATTTATGGGTAGTGGATACGGGGTCCACTGATCATGTTTGTTTCACTTTACAGGGGTTCAAGCGGACCCGACAACTTAGTGAGAGTGAGATCCTCATCACACTGGGCAATGCTACGAGAGTGGCAGCTGAAGCAGTGGGAGAAGTGCACCTGTCTTTTGAAGACAGAGTTTTAATTTTAAGAGATGTTCTTTACGTTCCGAACTTTAGAAAGAATTTGATTTCAATTTCTAAACTTTACCTTGATGGATATTCGGTTACTTTTAATAAAGTTGTTACCATTTCTCTTTTTGATAAATTTATCTTTCATGGAACGTTGTCGAATAATCTCTATACAATTAACTGTGCACACCACTCACGAAATGCATCCTATAACACATCAACTATTTCCGAGAAAAGAAAACGTTCATCAGACGTGAACGAGACACTTCTATGGCATCTAAGATTGGGACATATAAATCCAAAGAGGATCCAAAGGTTGGTGAAAGACGGTTCACTGGATTTTCTCCAAGTTGAACAAATTCCAACATGCGAATCATGTTTGGAGGGTAAAATGACCAAGAGGGCATTTGGAGCCAAGGGGAATAGAGCCAAAGAAGTGTTAGAAATCATTCACACAGATGTATGTGGTCCAATGTCAACCAAAGCAAGAGGAGGTTATGAGTATTTCATCACTTTTATTGATGACTCCTCAAGGTACGGTTATATTTTCCTTATGAAGCATAAATCTGAGACCTTTGACAAATTCAAAGAATTTAAGGCTCAAGCAGAGAATCATAGGGAAAAACGTATCAAGTCTCTACGATCCGATCGTGGAGGCGAATACCTCAGCGATGAGTTTTTGAACTACTTGTCTGATAAAGGGATTGCATCCCAGCTAACTGCACCCGGAACCCCTCAACAAAACGGGTTTGCAGAGCGAAGAAACAGAACTCTTTTGGAAATGGTTAGATCTATGATGAGTTATGCGGATCTTCCCAAGTCGTTCTGGGGTCATGCCTTGGAAACAGTAGCCTACATTCTGAACTTGGTTCCATCCAAATCGGTTCCCAAAACTCCCAAAGAATTGTGGACCGGGCGTAAGCCCGATTTGAGACACATGAGGATTTGGGGGTGTCCGGCCTACGTGTTGGACAAGGAAGCCGGAAAATTGGATCCTCGATCAGAATGAAGGTTGTTTGTGGGATACCCCGAGGGAACAAAAAGGGTGTATGTTCTATGGTCCCGAAGATCAAAAGGTGGTAATAAGCACCCACTTTAGATTTTTGGAAGAAGACTGTATGAACGAAAGAAGACCCAGAAGTGAGATTACCTTAAATGAGCTAAGGGGGCTAACCTCAGTGCCAACTGTACAAGATGATATACCAAACGACACACTTACACAACCGGAACCTCGTCGTAGTGGGAGGGTTGTGAGACAGCCCGAGAGATTCATGGGGATAGGAGAGTCCTCGGACTTGATTCCCGGACAAGACGAATCAGACCCATGGACATATGACGAGGCAATCCAAGACAAGGATGCAGGTTCTTGGCAAACAGAAATGAAAGCCGAAATGGGTTCTATGTATCATAACAGAGTGTGGGACCTAGTCGAACCACTTAATGGGGTCAAACCCGTTGGTTTCAAGTGGGTGTACAAGAGAAAAATAGGACCGGACGGGAAGGTGGAAACCTTCAAGGCAAGGCTTGTGGCGAAAGGTTATACTCAGAAAGAAGGGATGGACTATGAGGAAACTTTTTCGCCCGTAGCCATGCTCAAATCCGGTAGTGTGTTTTGCATGGGGGGAGGAGCCATGATATGGAGAAGCGTTAAGCAGAAATGCGTCGCAGATTCTGCCATGGAAGCCGAATATGTAGCTGCTTGCGAGGCAGCGAAAGAAGCGGTTTGGCTCAAGAACTTCCAAGTGGACTTGGGTGTAGTTCCGAATTTGCCTAGCAGAATCACTGTTTATTGTTACAATACCGGAACAGTTGCAAATTCAAGGGAACCAAGAGCCCACAAGGCCAGCAAACACATTGAAAGGAAATACCATCTTATACGAGATATCGTTAAGAGAAGAGATATAGAGGTGGCAAAGATAGCGTCAGAAGACAACCTAGCAGATCCATTCACAAAGGGTCTGCCTCAGAATACATTCAAGAGACATGTGGAAGGAATGGGTGTCAAGACCGTTGCCAATCTGCTTTGAGTATAAGTGGGAAAAATTATTAGGTTCGTGTAGGTGACATTAGATGTCACGTATGTATTAGGAACTACACGAGACATGCTGTAGTATACTTAAAAGCAGACTTTGAGTATAAGTGGGAGATTGTTGGGATTATACTGGAAAGTATGCTTTTACTTTGTATAATCAAAACTGAATTTCGGACTTATTTGCTGATATAAATTGTTTATCACTGATGCTTTAAATATCATCGAATGTTACATATATTTACTGCATAACTGTTCAATAAACAGTACGTGTTACATTGTAGTTAATTTAGTGATACCAGATCACAGAAGATTAAATAAACAGTCCCTTGTAACCAAAAGTACACCATTCACGACCTAGATGGAAATGAACAATCCATCGTGAAAGGTTGAAATGTAAGGCTCAGATTGGCTTGTCTTGACCAAGAGATTACACTAGTGCATGACTGATGCACTGAATAGGACCTGCAGGAGGACAAATTCTTCAGAACTGAACAAGGAAGAATTAAACCTCAGTGGTTCGTTATTTCTTAATCTTCGTCCCTTAAATAGGATCACGTGTGGTTGGTAACTATTGCTTTGACTTATCACGGGTAGAGAATCAACGAGATTCAATACTTTTTATCTTGGGCAATATTATTGGTCACATGTGATTGCTAAGATTTAATACGGAGAATCGTGTGCAAGTATGCTTGTTCGATTTGCCCCCTTGGGAGGTTCATAAGCTTTATCATACCAAATCTTGCAAGTGGAACTAGTTTCCGGTATGGATAATGATGTTGAACCGTTCCTTAACCAAGGACAAAAGATATTAATTAATGGAAAGCTATTTCAGCGGCTTGAATTAATTAATGGACAGGATAATCTTAAACACGGGATATAATAATCGGGAGCCATATTGACTGTAATATGGGTTAAGATGGATAGTGCAATATTAATTATGTAGTGGGATTAATTAATATTTATGGGCAGGAATAATATTGTGGCTCAATATTGATAATTCAAGATCCATTGGAAGGTCCAATCTTAATTCTCCTAAAGGCCCCTAAGTAGCCCAACATAAAGTCCAATAACTGAAAAAGGTGTTTAAAAATAAAATAAATCTTGTTGCATATTTTTCCTATTTTTTTCGAAAATTATGGATTAAAAGGGGAGAAAGATTTTTTTTGAATTTTGTTATGGAATGAAGATATGTATTCTTGGAATACAAGATTATCTCATTAAATTTAAGAAATCTCCCACTTGGTTAACCATATAGTTATTTTCGAAAATTTTGAAATATAAAGGGCAAGAAATATTTTCTTGATTTTCTTGAAAAGATATTATGAAAGATATGTATTTCTTGAAATACAAGAATATCTCATAAATTCAAGAAGATCCAAATCTTGGAATCTTGATCCCTATATTTCAAAAATTCCATAACAAAGAGGAGTTGGGATTTTTGTGGAATATTTTAATTATGGAGAAAAGAATATATGAGATATATTCAAGATTTCTTGGAGATCAAGAAAAAGATTTTCCCATATTATTTTATCCCAAATTTTCGACCACCACACCTCTATAAATAGGGGATGAGTGTTTCATTCTCAAGTACAATTTCATGTGCTGGAAAAATTAGTAAATCCACAAAGGTGGTGCAAACAAAGTTTATTTTCCTTTTGTTAATTGTTTGCGAGCATCCTACCACCAGATTGTCGAGCAAGGATTAAGGGAATACTTGGGAAGGTTTTTTGGTGTGTCTAATCAACAAGACCATTGCCACTCCAAGAGGTACGTTCACGTAAACTCGTAGAAATTCCGCATGCGTAGGATTTACGTGAATTGATTATATGCATGATTTGTTGTTGAATTATTATTTGAATTAATATAGGATTAATTCATGCTAGTAATAATTATCAGAATTAAATTTGTATTTAAATATTTATCCCGAATAGATCCGTGCTATTAATTCCCCAACATCATCTCGACTACTCCACATGCTTTCACTTTTCATCCACTAAATACTATAAAAACCTACTATCTATTATTTTAATGTTATTTCTTAAATCGTTCAACAAAAAGAAATGCGACTATAGCGGGACGGAGGGAATATTAAATAATTATAATAGTTAAATAATTAATACTATAATAAAATTATTAAAAAAATAGAAAATTAGATTGGCAAGACCAGCCGAGCGGCCCGTGGCCAGTCGGGCCAAATTGATCCAAGCTCATCAGGCCCGTGGACCAAATGGACTGGACCATATAGACCCGACTTTTTTTGGACCTCTAATTTTTTAGCTCAGTCCATACTTAGCCTCTAAGAGGCCCCCCTCCCCCCACCCCACCAATTTCCTACAGGCTACAGGTAAGTTTTACATACGCATAACCTTTTTATATATGTATATATATTTTTAGTTTTTCACAACATAAACAATTGCTCCCTTTTTTCTCAATGGAAAAAAGAAAAGTTGAAAAATAAAAAGAAATTGCTCCGTTGTTAGTTGTCGCTTGTCAAGAGCCACTGAATAAGTTTTTTTTTATTTATATATATATATATATATATGCGAAATTATTTAATCCGAATATTGCATTTAATACTATTTTATGGAATGAGATCACCTATTCTATTGGTGTTCCATTTTGTATTCCATAATATGGATAAACCCATGGAATAATAAAACATATCCAATGAATCACCATACCTTAAATCCATGTGTTAAAAATTCAAAAAGGTGAAAAACAATGGAATACGAAAAAGGGAACAGGGGAATTGAATCGCTATTTCATAACTATCTCAATATTAATAAAAACATTCATTTACTTCCCTAACATATATATACTATATCTTATTAAATAATGATATTACACAACTCTCTGTACTATAAAATTAATATTATTACATTTATAAATTGATATAATTACTCTTATAACTAATATCTATAACATTTAATATTATGATATCAGTTTATAAGTATAAATATCAATCGGCAAGTGTTATGATATTAATTTATAAATTTCATATTATGAACAAGTTTCATTGGAGATCCACTCATTATATTAATAAGCAATTATTATTGACGAAGTGGAATAGCTCAAGTGGTTAGAGCACCACTACTTATGCCGTGAGATCATATGTTCGAGTCATCATTTGTCCGATAAAAAAAAAGCATCTATATTACGTTCATTTTATTACTATTAAAAAAAATCTATATATTATGTTCATTTTTATGACAGCTGATAGCCCAATCCATGCGAAGATGCTAACCTATTCCAATTCCAACTAATGGGCCACTACCAAGTACTGGGCCCATATCTTAGCATTATTTGGAAGGCCCATGACGAACAAATTAGCATGAAAGGAGAAGCAATTCATGAATTAAAAAGACCAACTTTTTGTAACCAACAAAAGGTTTTTATAACAAAAGGAGATTTTTTGTAACCATTTTTGTCATTACAAAAATGCATTTTTTTGTAGTGCAACCTTCAATTTTTACTTTTGATTTATTTTTTATAGGACGGTATCCAGTCCAAAGACCAACTAATCCGGGAGACCATAACCCATCATCCGCTAGCGGGGACCCACTTCAATTTTTACTTTTTATTTATGATGCTATCTATTTAATTTCTGAAAGTTTTTACCAAAACTCGATGGTCTATTCGATGAAAAAAAAAAAAAAAAAAAACAAAACAAAAGCACTTTTTTTATAATGTTCAGATTGTGACTTGTTTCTGCCCTTTGGACCTACTTCCATAATTAACTTTTTCATTTCCACTCGTTCAGCATGTGTTGCAACGTGCATGTCATACCATGTCCTTTGGGGCAATTACTGTTAGATACACTCATAAAACAAAAATAGCAGCTGGGTACAATTTAACTTTTTGAGGTATGTAATTTGGCCATAATGCCCCTGTTTTCCATATGCTTAAAATTAAATAAAATTAAAATGGAATTTTGATTTGACAATGCACTGCACCCAAAAACTGTAGCTAAGATCAATGTCTAATCACCTCATGTCAGTTGTCAAAATTTTTAATTTACTTTTCTTTCTAAATTAATTAAATGTCATAAATAGTATAATTAATTAATATATTATTGATAAGGTACTGCAGAATGCATCTTTTATTTTTATTTTTTCGACATAAAATCAAGGATAATAATTATAATTTTTTTTAAAAAAAAATTAATTGAAATAATTCTTCTAAATATTTTAATAATTGTGCACTACTGTAATTTTTGTGCATTGTTCAAAAAAAAAAAAAAACATATACCTATAAAATCCGTTATTCAATAAAAAATATTATATATAATAGAAAATATTGAATATAATAAATATACATTGCATACACTAACATCGCGTTACATATACTAAAAGCATTGCATATACACTAAAACATTGCATACAAGCATAAAACATTTCATGTACGCGTAATCAATTTGCATCTTCACATTGCAAAAATCACCAAAAAATCCACAACATTCATATCTGCTTCTTCCAGTTTTTTCACAAAACACAATCACCAAAATTCACCAGTACTCATATCTGCTTATTACATTTCTTCACAAACACAGAACCAGCACTTCTTCACAAACACAAAAATCACCAAAAAAAAACACCAAACTTACCAAAAAATCACCAGTAGCATGAAAGTTGTATAAAAAAACCCAGAAATAGTTAGAGAGGG
The DNA here is from genome assembly GCA_037126765.1 of Stenogyne calaminthoides. NCBI lineage: Eukaryota > Viridiplantae > Streptophyta > Magnoliopsida > Lamiales > Lamiaceae > Stenogyne > Stenogyne calaminthoides. The sequence continues at coordinate 36,831 of JBBCBC010000115.1, forward strand.
CAACTGAAATCGTCATCCCCCTGCCACCTCCCCGCCGCTGCTATCCACGCCGCCACCACCACCGCCGCGAACCTCCATCCAAACACGGATCCACCACCCCCGCGAACCATCGTCCAAACACGGATCCACCACCGCGACTATAAAAAGTGTTACCAATCTCACGGGTCAAATTTACCTGGGAATGTTTGAGCCTAATCTTGCACTCATGACTTTTGCCGCCGTCGTCTGGCGGCCACCTCGTTTCCCCATCAGCCGAAAACACTGAAACCCTAGATCCACCCCCTCTTCCCCCCCGGTCGTCTCCCACCGACATCCCCATTAGAACCCTAGATCCCCCAAATCTGCCTCCACCGCCACCGCGACTTCCCTCACCATCCCCCACATAAAACCCTCGACTCGCCGCATGAAATCGAGGTTGATTCGTAGATCCACCGCTGCATCCATCGTCATCCTCACCAGAAACCCTATATCCGCCACCACCTTCACCCCAGTCGTCCCATCAACATCTATTCTCTCACCACCGCTGCAAACAACGTGAAACCCTCCACTACCCCTTTCGTCTCCTCTGCAAAATACCAGGCGTGAAACCCATGGTCACCACCGACGTTGTGTACTCCTCTCACCACCACCACCTTATAGAGAGCGCTAGAGAGAAAAGATTGGTGGTGGCGGATCCATTTTTTCCGGCCAGATTTGTTTTGGTGAGAGAAAAATTTGAAGAGAGAGAGAGAGAAGAAAGTGTGGATGAAGAGAGAGAGAATAGTGCGTGAAATTAAATTTGGAGAGAGAGGGTGTGTGATATAATATACATAATAATTAGATTTTTGGTATAATGGTGTGTAAGATGGTGTAAGAGGGTGTAAGAACCTGATTTGACCATTTTAATTTAATTAACAAACACTAAACAATCCTGCATAAACCCAAGGGCACTCATGGTATTTCAAACCATAAAATATGTACTAGGCTACTATTTTTCAAGGGGAATGTACTACACTGCTATTGGTCCCTATTTTTGTGTACTACATTGCAATTTGCCCTGTCCTTTTAATTCACCACATTATTATTCAGCGTCCATCCATGTAATTATATTACTATTACCCACGAAGAGTGTCGGCTGTAGTATCCAGGATACAAAATTTGAGGGGAGGAGGTATAAAAGAACATGTATTTTATGTTTAACTAATAGATGTCAACACTTAAATTGTAATATAATTATAAACATACGAACATTTATAGTTACAAAAAAATAAATACACGTATTAATATAATTATATATAAGTACTCATATATATATAGGAAAAAAAAAGTTTGGGGAGCTGTTGCCCCGCCGCTGTTTAACTAAAAAATGAAATTCTACCCTATTGTTAACGCAAAATTTTCTGAGAAATTTGTTCAGATTATAAAATGAATATCATTATATTTATAAGTATTTTTATAAATTAATACCAATAACATACGCTTGCTTGGTTGTTTTTAAAAAAAGGGCTCAGTTGTTTTTAAAAAAAGGGCTAGCTCCCAATGATGGAAAAACATATTTGGCACCAGTTCATCGTACAATTGACGCACGGGTAATATTATTTAATTATGAAAATGACAAATAATATTCCGTTAAAATAGCTAATATTAAGTATTAGGAAAACAGCTACTTTGCATTTTCCTGCGGGTGCATAGAAAATTATTTGACCTTGTAATAATACTTGTAGATAGAAAATATTTATGGGAGAAGTTGAATTAATGACGAATAAACGAGCTCATGAATGCATGGTGGATTTTACATACACGTTTGCACTTAGTATCTATAAATGGAAGGTCCTAATAAGCACAAAAACTTGACCAGCTTATCCAGAAATGGAATACCCTCTTATTTCATTCCTATTATTTTTTACAAACCGTTTATTCTTGGGAGCTTCTTTTAATAAAATCTCCAATGATTTTGTCGAATGTCTTTCCAATCAAATTGGAGGCTCGAATTCATCTTATATATACAAACAAAAAATCTAAGAGTACTCTCAACCTCCCGCGAGAGACCCGATTTCATCGTGACACCGTCTCATGAATTCGAGATTCTTGCGGCAATTCACTGCTCCATATAAGGGTTCGTAGCGGAGGCCATGACTACGAAGGCCTGAGTTGGGTCGACCCGTTGATGTATTGCTTGTTAGAGATGTGGGCCACCATTATTATGCCAAATCAAAATCGGACTTGGTGAGCAGTCAAATTCCGATGAATGGTCTGAGAGAGATGTGGAAACTCCTTTACGAAGAAGAGAATTCCCAGTTGCAGTTAAGTCCATATGGAGGGGTGTTGAACACTTTTTCGGAATCCGAAACTCCGTTCCCCCATCGGAAAGGCAACATATTCATGATCCATTATGCGGTAGGGTGGGTTATTCCCTCTGTCCACCAAATTTATTCTCACTTTCCTTATTTGTTTGTCCATCAAATCTATTCTCACACCCTTATATAAAAATAAGGAAATTTTCATATTACATTCTATAAGTTTGGTACATTCCAAAATAAATCATTTATGTTTCTGCTTTATCAATTTTGGTCCTAGGTGTACGATTTTCATCATTTTTTGATCAATTTAGGTCCTAGGGTGTACGATTTTCATCTTTTATGTTTCTGCTTTATCATTTTCTGTCCTACGGTGTACGATTTTCATTCCTTTTTTACCAATTTATGTCATTTTTCGTATGGCTTTCCGGCCACTTAAAAAATTTCTGACGAAAAAGGAACAAAATTGGTTTTAAAAAAAAGGATTAAAATCGTACACCTAGGACCAAAAATAATAAAGCAGAAACATAAAGGATTTTTTTTGAAATTGGCCAAACTTACCGGACGTAAAATGAAAATTAATAATTAAAGTATACACTTTATATTTATTCTCTAATCATTACTTAATTACTTCAATTGTCATTGTATTTTAGGGTGTGTTTTGAAACACTTAAAAACAGCTTTTAGAAGCACTTATTTTCAAAAGTTGTGAGAGATAGCTTTGAAAATAAGTGATTCTATAAGCTAGTTTTACTATTTCTAAAAAGACCCTTGCTCACAAACAATCACTTTATTTATAAATGGACCCACAATATCCTATAATACTCTTACTTTATCTACCTTTTTCTTAAATGTTGTGTCCAAAAAAATGAGCATACACTAATACAGATTTGGGCTTGGAGAGCTGTTAAAAATGACCTTTGAGATCGGTTATAACAGCTCTCCAAGTAACAGTTGTCCAAGCAAAAGTTTCACTTGGAGAGCGGTTAAAAACCGTTGTGCAAGATCATTCTCTCCAAGATATTCACTTGGAGAGCGGTCTCCAAGATGCAACATAGAAAGCGGTTAAAAACTGCTATCTAAGTATCAATTTTGATACTTAGACAGCGGTTTTTAGCCCCACCAAGCCTCCCAATTAATTGAGGCAATTACTCGCTCCCATGGGGGACCGAACACGGGACCTTGGGCGCCTGAGCGGGGATCAATTCCGCTCGGACACCTGCTTTCTTGCGTTTACTTAATGAAATTAATTCTATATGTCCTAAAAATCATTTTTTCTTACAATTTTTTTTAAAATTCTTTATTTCAATTATCTTATTTATTAATTCAATCACATTTTTATATAATAATTTTTTTATATAAATTTAAATTTAAATTAAATTAAATTAAAATTATATTTTTTACTTGTACTTTTTTTTAACTACCTTTCTTTTAAACTTGTAATACTTTTCCTTCTAAACAATTAATACTTTTCTATCAAAATAAATAATATTTTTCTTTAAACAAGTAATACTTTTTCATCTAAACAAAGTAATACTTTTCTTTAAACAAGTTATATCTTTCTATCTAAACAAGTAATACTTTTCTATTTAAACAAGTAATACTTTTCTATCTAAACAAATAATACTTTTCTATTTAAACAAGCAATACTTTTCTATCTAAATAAGTAATATTTTTCTTTAAGCAAGTAATATTTTTTCATCTAAACAAGTAATACTTTTCTTTAAACAAGTTATACCTTTCTATCTAAACAAGTAATACTTTTCTATTTAAACGAGTAATATTTTTTTATTTAAACAAGTAATAGTACTTTTCTATCTAAATAAGTAATACTTAGACAAAATTGAATTAATTTATAAGAATATTAAATATTATAGGTATTAATTTATAAGAATTAATAGTGATACAAGTTCGTAAGTGTAATATTATGAATTTAATATTATGAACAAGTTTTACATAAGGGTTTGTGTTAATCTCATTATATAAGACGAATATTAAAAATAAATAATACGAGAATTTAAAGAATAAAATATTTGAATTGTACATAAAAAGAATTTACAAAAACAAAAAAATAAAACAAAAAATACAAGCTTTACAAAAAAAAATTAATTCACTTTGAGAGCGGTTATGAATCGCTCTCCAAGCTTTACTATAATCAAACTGTTCGACAAAATCATGGGAGATTTTATTATAAGAAGCTCCCAAGAATAAAAGGTTTGCTAAAATTAATAAGAATGTAATACCAAGGTATTCCATTTCTCGAAAGATTGATGAAGTTGTGTTGCTTATTAATTAGGAACTAAAAACCCTTCAATTTATAGATGCTGAGTGTGAACATGTATGTACAATCTTTTTATTAATTAGGTCATTCCTAGGCATGCTACACATGCATATTAGTATATATTAAGATACACCATACCGTGAGCTCACCTACATCGAGCACAAACCCTAAGGCTGCGTTGTTTGTTTTGAGATTTAAGTGTGCGGAGCAAGTCAAGGTTTTAGAATCCTTGATGAATGGTAAATGTATGTGTTTATTTTGGGATTTGAATAGGTAAGATTTAACTTTATGTCAAATCAATATTTAATAGTGATTGATATTGTATTATTATATTATATTGAGAAGAGTAATATAGTGTATAAAGTGTGATGCATTGGGAAGAGTAACAATAAATTTTATAGGCATTTGTAGGTGTGGATTGAATGTGAGATTTGAAAACCAAACTCTAAATCTCAAACTCGTGTGAGATGGGGAGCGCAAGGAAAAAATGTTTTTTAAGGAGAGTATTTTAGGGGTGGTTGTGTTTTAAGGACAATAATTTCACTGACTTGGAAATGTAGGACAATATGATTTAAAATATGTAAATGTAGCACAATATGTTTTAAAATATGTAAATGTAGGACAATCGAGCCTATATTTGGGCTGAAATATCACATGAAATTTGGGTTTATTTGAGGTAAAAATTATCCTACATTTACAGATTTTAAAACATATTGTTCTATATTTACAGATTTTAAAACATATTGTCCTATATTTACAAATTTTAAAACATATTGTCCCACATTTTCAAGCCAGTAAAATTATTGTCCTTAAAACACAACCCCCCTAAGTTATTGTCCTAAAAAAATATTATTCCCGGGAGCGCAAAGTGCTAAGTCTATCCGTGTGAATCCCAAAACAAAGCCTAAGGACCACATCAAATGAGTAGAAGAGGATCACATCTATTAATTAGGGAATTAATATAATATACATTATTTTTTTTATTATAGCATTTCTTAACAAGCTTGAAATCTCATTGTATCAGAGCTTAAGCTCGCCCATGCACGTCTTGAGTTCAAATCTCACTGAAAGTAACTCCACCCACATTTTTTGTCCCAAAAAGAGTTAAATTCATTTTTGATCCTACATGACACAGTACCTCACGATTTTGGTCCCAAAACCCACTTTTTTTGTTTCAAAATTATTTTTTTCATGCAGTTTTGGTCCAACCATTATGTTTTTCGTTAACGCTAGCTGCAATTTTGATCCCACAGGACAAGATTTGGGATCAAAAATGCAGTTGAACTTAACGGATGGGCCAAAACTGCGCATGAAAAAAACTTTACGGGACCAAAGTAGTGAGTATAATGGAGACTAAAATCGTGAAGTCCCGTGTCCTGTGGGATCAAAAGTGAATTTTACTCAAAATTTAAATGTAAAATAAATTAAACGTTTCAATGTAAATAAATTATAACAAATTGAATGTTTTAAAAATATATTTAAGTTAGACGGTACACCCGTTATATAGGAGTACAAGATTTTCCAGGTAAATAATCTCTTGAGATGTGTGGACAGCGAAGCCATTATAAAATTCCCTTGCATACCGCGGGTATATCTTCAGAATCTGGAAATAGATTAAGGAGTATATGATTTAGTCAACAAGCACGTTAATGATTTGTCAATAATAATAATAATATATTTATTTACTTATTTATTTATTTTTTGAGAAAAGGAGGATAGTTTATTATTCACAAATTTCATATGAAACTTGTTCATATTATGCAATCGATACCATTACTTTTATAAATTAATATCTAAAACATTTAATAGTATAATTTAAAGTTTACAATGTGTAATTAATGATATCAGTGGATAAACGTAATGATATAAATTAATTTCATATTATAAATAAACTAGTAATTCTCTCGTGCGATGCACGGATTGAATATTATAAATTTAATTATACGATGATGTAATGTAAGACGGCGAATTATAATATATAAATTCAATTTAAATTATTTTACCTACCAATCGATCTTTTTTAATTTTTATTTTGTTTACTTTTCATAATATATGAAAAATATTTATATATGTATGAGTGACTCACAATTTATTTAATTAAATAATAATTTTTATTATGTAATAAATTTATCATAATTAATAAAGTTTATAAAATGATAATAAAATAAACTTCATACCTTGACTTTGACAATATTCTTTTTCTATTATTTTTACCCAATGAATACTGAGTCCACCTATGAAATGATGAAACATTTCTTTTTCTATAAAATCGTTGTTTATAGGAGTATATAGTCTTCAAGTTTATTAGGTTTTTTATTGATATTTAAAGAGAGCAGGGAACTTAAATTCAGTGTTAAAAATAAAACTTTAATTGAGCCAAATGGAGTATACACTTTCGAGTTATTCAAGTTTTTCCAATTATTTTATCTTTTTATTAATAAAGTAGTAGAGTTGGAGGTGAACTCCATAACTTCTGGAACCAAAAAATTCATTCCATATTTAATTGTTAGAAGTGGTTTCTATTATTTTATTTTTATATGCTATAATTGATTCTTTTTTTGGTTCAAATTTGAATAGAGTTATAGTGTAGTTTTAAATGGATTTTGGAGTGCGAAAATAGATAAAATTAACATTTGTTAAAGAAAATATTATGTTAAAGAAAAAACAAAAAACAAAGAAAAATAAAGAGCAAGAAACCTGAACAGAGGGATCATTTGGATTGGCACTCGTTGATTCTTGCAACTGCTCTGTGTAAGTGAATTCTTGTTGCGAAATGCAAATCATCGATCTGAAACAAAGTAGAACAAAATTCTTTCATGTTTAGTACCATAATCCAAATAAAAAATCTGGAATTTTCAAGATTGAAGCCATGCACATCGGCGTCTTTCATTTAGCATATGAAATGTCGGAAAAAAGATTCTCCCTATAAAAATTAAATTTTGGGAATATTAGCTTAGAACACACCAAACTTTAGATGAAAATAGGCACACCTGTTCGTCGCTCCCGACTCTTTCCTTTTCGCCATCAGTCTTTACCATCTTCAACCCTTTCCCGAAACCAAACCCTTTCGATGAACACAAAATACGCAATTTTTTTTTTCACCAGGAGAAACGACACATCATTTATCCCATGTTATTGGACTTTAATCTCTACGAATTAATAGCCTTTAATCTCTTTTAAATTTCTGTAACCGCAAATACATATTGGGCTTCAGCTGTTTGGAAATAAATGCGTTGTACATTTGTAAGAGTTTAGGGGAAAAAAAATCGCATTGTGGTAGAATAGACACTTGACACCAAATTAGAGCGACACATGGCACCTTCTTGTGAGTGCAGTCCTCCTTTTATATAAATAGATTTTCTTCCAGCAAGCGTGTAATTGGTAAGAAAAATACTATGAATATTATTCTGCCAATTTGCCTATGACGTGGTAATTTTTCCATATAAACAAATATTTCTCTATATATTTTAGTTAATAAGAAAAGTCAAATATTGATAACAATCGAGTTAAAGTTGCATCAGTTATTTCGTGCAATTAGTGGGTGGAAATCTTTTAAATGCTTGATAGTACATAGTTTATGAGCTCACAACTTAATTTCATAATCTCATATCAATTTATCAAACATAACAACAATATAATTTGGCCAAATGTAGGTCACAAAATTATATTAATAACCCATTCCACACAAAATTAAGATTAAACCGTGGCCATTGTCACATAACGCTCCATGAATTAGACGATAGAGGTTGAACGCTCCGTTCGTTTCTGAAGAAGTTTGTTGGATCAACCTTACTCTTCATACCAGCCAATCTTCTGAAATTGCTCTTGAAATATTTGAACCCCCAAACACTAGCTTCCTCGAAACTCGTGCTCCCAATAACGTTGTTCCTTCCTATATCAAGATCCCTATAATTAAAATAAGCTGCTCTCGGAGATTTTCCCACGTAACGCGCCATAAAACCATAGAGTCTTCTTATCCACTCCATTTTTTTCTCCGATTCATCCGGGCTAAGCCATCCCACCCCGTAATGGATCATGAAAATATTGCCTTTCCGATGTGGGAACGGAGTTTCGGATTCTGAAAAAGTATCAAGCACCCCTCCGTACGGACTGAACTGCAAATGAGCATCTTCAATTTCGTACATGAATTCCCACATCTCTCTTAGCCCCTTCACTGGAATCCGACTACTCACGTAGTCCGATTTCCCTTTCGAATAAAAGTGGCCCACATCTTTATCCAACAATGCATCAACGGGTCGACCCGGGAGATCCGAGAAGAGGACTGCAGATTCGACCCAACTCATTTCGTTGCAGTCCTTTTCGACCAATCCCAGCTCCGGAAACTGCTCTTTCATTATTGGAAGAAGATCTCGAGTGGGACCCAGGTACAACGTCACGAACGAGGCTAATATTGTTTTATCAACGGCGGTCACGAAAACCCTAATTAGGAGTTTTTCGTCGACCTTATTAGCAATGTATTGCCACCTGTGCACCAGCTGCGTCGCGGTTTCTGAAATTCTGGTGACGTTGAAAAACGTCACCCTTTCAGAAACCGTAGCCAGCGTGACTTCAAAATCAAGTATAATCCCGAAACTGGTCCCACCGCCTCCTCGTATGGCCCAGAAGAGATCCTCCCCCATGCTTCGTCGGTCCAAAATTTGGCCTTCGGCATTGATTAGTTTTGCATCGATAATGCGATCGGAGGCGATTGCATGTTTACGCGAAATCATGCCGTACCCTCCACCGCTGAAGTGGCCGCCCACGCCGACGGTTGGGCAAACACCCGCCGGAAAAGCAAGAGTCTTGCTTTTCCGTGCGATCGCGTGGTAAAATTGGCCTAAAGTGGCGCCAACTTGAACACGTGCAGTTTTTTTATCGACATTTATGGATATTGATTGGAAGTTTCTCATGTCGACGACGATAAAGGGGTTTTCGGAGGTGTAGGAAAGGCCTTCGTAGTCATGGCCGCCGCTACGGACTCTTATCTGCAACCCGAGTTTCCTGGAGCAATAAATTACCCCAAGAATCTCGGATTCATGAAACGGTGTCACGATGAGATTAGGCTTCTCGCGGGAGGTTGAGAGTGCTCTAAGATTTTGTGTTTGTAAAAGAGATGTATATCAAACTGTTTGATGAATTTGAGGCTCCAATTTGACATTCGACAAAATCATGGGAGATTTTATTATAAGAAGCTCCCAAGAATAAAAGGTTTGCTAAAATTAATAAGAATGTAATACCAAGGTATTCCATTTCTCGAACGATTGATGAAGTTGTGTTGCTTATTAATTAGGAACTAAAAACCATTAAATTTATAGATGCTGAGTGTGAACATGTATGTACAATCTTTTAATTAAATTAACTCCCATGATACGCGCGGGATATATAGTAAAGCTACCATGTGTTTTCCACTTTTCATGTCATTAAAAAATAGCAGCAATTACAGCAAATAGTGAAACATAAAATAAAACTCTAAAGTTGAACAAATGATTTATATTGATGCTCGAGGTGTGGATCTGTATATATGGACACTACCCATGGGTAGGTGGGACCACTGCCGGCACGTGCTTGACTAGTTTGGTAAGTTGGAATTAAATTAATTAGGTCATTCCTAGGCATGCTACACATGCATATTAGTATATATTAAGATACACCATACCGTGAGCTCACCTACATCGAGCACAAACCCTAAGGCTGCGTGGTTTGTTTTGAGATTTAAGTGTGCGGAGCAAGTCAAGGTTTTAGAATTCTTGATGAATGGTAAATATATGTGTTTATTTTGGGATTTGAATAGATAAGATTTAACTTTATGTCAAATCAATATTTAATAGTGATTGATATTGTATTATTATATTATATTGAGAAGAGTAATATAGTGTATAAAGTGTGATGCATTGGGAAGAGTAATAATAGATTTTATAGGTATTTGTAGGTGTGGATTGAATGTGAGATTTGAAAACCAAACTCTAAATCCCAAACTCGTGTGAGATGGGGAGCGCAAGGAAAAAATGTTTTTTAAGGACAGTATTTTAGGGGTGGTTGTGTTTTAAGGACAATAATTTCACTGACTTGGAAATGTAGGACAATATGATTTAAAATATGTAAATGTAGGACAATATGTTTTAAAATATGTAAATGTAGGACAATCGAGCCTATATTTGGGCTGCAATGTCACATGAGATTTGGGTTTATTTGGGGTAAAAATTGTCCTACATTTACAGATTTTAAAACATATTGTTTTATATTTACAGATTTTAAAACATATTATCCTATATTTACAAATTTTAAAACATATTGTCCCACATTTTCAAGCCAGTAAAATTATTGTCCTTAAAACACAACCCCCCTAAGTTATTGTCCTAAAAAAATATTATTCCCGGGAGCGCAAAGTGCTAAGTCTATCCGTGTGAATCCCAAAACAAACATAGCCTAAGGACCACATCAAATGAGTAGTAGAGGATCACATCTATTAATTAGGGAATTAATATAATATACATTATTTTTTTTATTATAACATTTCTTTACAAGCTTGAAATCTCATTGTATCAGAGCTTAAGCTCGCCCATGCACGTCTTGAGTTCAATCTCACTGAAAGCAACTCCACCCACATTTTTTGTCCCAAAAAGAGTTAAATTTATTTTTGATCCTACATGACACAGTACCTCACGATTTTGGTCCCAAAACCCACTTTTTTTGTTTCAAAATTATTTTTTTCATGCAGTTTTGGTCCAACCATTATGTTTTTCGTTAACGCTAGCTGCAATTTTGATCCCACAGGACAAGATTTGGGATCAAAAATGCAGTTGAACTTAACGGATGGACCAAAACTGGGCATGAAAAAAAATTTTTAACGGGACCAAAGTAGTGAGTATAATTGAGACTAAAATCATGAAGTTCCCCGTGTCCTGTGGGATCAAAAGTGAATTTTACTCAAAATTTAAATGTAAAATAAATTAAACGTTTCAATGTAAATAAATTATAACAAATTGCATGTTTTAAAAATATATTTAAGTTAGGCGGTACACCCGTTATATAGGAGTACAAGATTTTGCAGGTAAATAATCTCTTGAGATGTGTGGACAGCGAAGCCATTATAAAATTCCCTTACATACCGCGGGTATATCTTCAGAATCTGGAAATAGATTAAGGGGTATATGATTTAGTCAACAAGCACGTTTATGATTTGTCAATAATAATAATAATAATAAATTTATTAACTTATTTATTTATTTTTTTGAGAAAAGGAGGATAGTTTATTATTCACAAATTTCATATGAAACTTGTTCATATTATGCAATCGATACCATTACTTTTATAAATTAATATTGAAAACATTTAAAAGTATAATTTAAAGTTTAAATGTGTAATTAATGATAAAAGGAAAAATGATTGATATAAATTAATTTCATATTATAAATAAACTAGTGAATTTTTTCACTTGCTCCAACACGGATTGAATATTATAAATTTAATTATAAGATGATATAATTAAGAGGTTTAATTATAATATATAAATTTAATTTAAATTATTTTAGAAGGGAAATAATGGATCTTTTTTAATTTTAATTTTGTTTATATTCCCCAAAATTTAATACTTAATTACCAACCAATTCAGATCTTGAATCTATTTGAATGAATACAATTACCTGAGGAATGGTATGGCATTTTTTAATTAATTGAAAGTAATTTATATATTTATATAATCTCACAATTTATTTAATTAAAAAAAAATTTTTATTATGTAATAAATTTTTCATAAATTAATAAAGTTTAAAAATTATAAAATGAAAAAACTTATAAAATCAAAAAAAAAAAAATAAAATCAAAAAAACTCAAAAATTTAAATAACTATAAAATATCAATAACTATAAAATAGATATGTTTTGTCTCAATTAAATTTTTTACATCATTTGAGATAGATGTTAAATTAAAATATCTCTAAAACTAAACTAATTTGATATAATAATCATGAGAAATGAATTTAAAAATTGATTGTGAAAAGTTAACAATGAAAAGGATTTAATTCCCCATGTAAAATGCATAATTTTTTTCAAAAATCTAAATCTAGCCATTTTTCCAACAAAAATGGTTTAAATTCAAAAGACTTCTAAATTTTTATATATTTAAAGGTTTTATAGACATCATGTATATATATTGTTAGAACAAGAGGAAGAAGGGAAATAATGGAAGAAAACTATATGAATAATTAAAAATAACAGATCCCCAAAGATTTAATCCTTAATCTACGTCAACCAAATCAGATTCAAATCTAGTTGAATGATGACAATAGGGCTGAGGAATGGTATGGCATTTATATATAATCTAATTGAGAGTAAATCAGATTTATATAATCTAATATATATGAGAGTAAATCCAAAAAAAAATAAAAATTATGAGATAATTTTAATAAAGGTGAAAAATTGAAATAAAAATCCCATTAAATCATTAATACTCCGCAGCCTTCCAGTGAAAAAAAATCCAATGAGACCAACACATTTGGTAAATGGATTCGTTTAAAAGCTTTTTTCGATCATTTGAGACTAAATTGAAGAAATTTAAATATACATGAGATTAAAAGTTGAAAAAATATGGAAAAAATCTTGAGATCCACCACAGAAAGGTGAAAAGTTATGCTGATGTATATGATTTAAATCAATGTAAAATCATAATTTTTTTAAAAAGATCTAAATCTAGCCATTGAAGCTTCAAAATGGTTTAAATTCAAAAGATTTATAAATTTTATGTGAAAAAAAACTCACAATAACATCAACAATATGTTGCACTTATTAATTCACTATAACATTACAAAGAACCGATTAATACCTTTCAAATCAATAACCAACATATATGATAAACGAACAAGAAAATCAAATTGTATTATTCAAAACATGATTTTAATTATTCAATATATATAGTAATTATAAATTCATCTTGAAATTAGATGAAAAGAAGGAAACTCTGTTCGTTATAAAAACATGGATGGATCAAACTTGACGGTCGAACCAATCTTCTAAAATTGTTCTTTAAATATTTGGCCCCCAAACACTAGCTTATAATTGTAAATAAAACCTCCCGTTATTTCCTTCCTATATCGAGATCCCTATAATTAAAATAAGGCCCCATTTTCGTCGCGTAACGCGCCATGAAACTGTAGAGTCTTCTAATCCACTCTATTTTTTTTTTCCGGCTTGATCCCATTTTAACATTAAATTTTCAATAATGGAAAATGAATATGTTCCCTTTCCGATGGGAACGGAGTTCCGATTTGAAAAAGTGTCCAAAACCCCTTTTTACGGACTGAGCGCAACTGGGAAGTCTCTTCTTCGTAAAGATATTTAATAATATCTCTCTCAGCTCGTTCATCAACAAAATACGTTGTCCGATTTTTTTTTGAAATAAGACGGCGCGAAAGAACCCTGTAAATTTCTGTCAAAGCAATATATCGAGTGGCATATATAATAGAAATTAAAAAAAATCGTAGATTCATCCATCTCATTTCGATGCAGTTAATTATTGAATAATATGAGCTCTGGAAACTTATTCTTCATTAACGGCAGAAGGATCAGTAACGAACACTCTGTACGCGACGTGAAAAAGTTGAGATGGATTAGGTTTCGTGTTGACGGAGAACTAAATCTTCTAAAATTGTTCTATAAATTTTCGTCGGCCTTATCCCCAAATAGATGCCAACGGTGCACCATGCGTAACGGTTTCGATGTTCTGGTCACGTTGAAAACGGTGACTGTTTCGGGACGGTTACCAAACGACACCTTAAATTCGACGACAATTCCGAAACTGGTACCTGTTGAAATAATATAATATATGTATTAAATTTAAAATTTATATTATGTTGTAAGGTGACACTAATATAATTTTTTGTTATGGCTTGGATTGGAGGGTGTTACCGTTTACCCCAATTGGTCATGAATATGTTCCTTTTGGAAAAATTCCGTCTCATCTAAGAGAAGACTAAAAACTATCAATTAATCTATTTATTTATTTTTCCTCAACGATACCCCCACATGTGGGATAAGAAAATCGTTCCCTTTTTTGAAAAAAAAAACTATCCAATTTCAGAGCTGGACAATTTTAAATCCATGTTTGACATTTATATTTCATATCCTTATTTCATGTTCTTATTTTATTTTTTTAGGGGTTTCATCTAAAAGGTTTACGATTCAGGGAGTTTAGGGTTTATGGTTTATTTAGGGTTCTCAACAGGGTTTAGGGTTTAGTGAACGGGTTTAGGATTTTTAGTGTCAAACATGGCCTTAAAATTTATAAGACCGAATTGATAGTTTGGGAAGCCCTGGATTGATAGTTTCTATCTTCCGGACTGAATCGATAGGGAAAAATCCCATGTCTTAAATTCTCTTTAGCATCTTTCGGGAATCGGACTAATCACGATAAATTTTCCAATTGAAAAAAGACGGGATAAAGGGCCCTATGGGTTACTCTGATTCGAAAGACCCTAAGAAAAATTGGTTTTATTCGAAAATTCATTTCAATGCAATCTTCTCTGACCAACAAATAATAATTAGAGAAATTGTTTTAAATTGTATTTAGAAGGTCAGATAACGGGGATGAGATACAACGACGTGAAAAAAGCTGAGATTGTTAATTTCAAAATTTTGACGGACATTCTCGGCCAAAAAAGTTTTTCAATTGATAGGATCATTACCTATCATTAAAGACTTTTAACTGGATAAACAATAGCGACAATTTTTTTATCATTAAAGGTCAATTTTCTTGCAGTGATGTAATACTTTATCATTAGGTAACAATTCCGAAATTATTACCTCCACCTCCTCGTATAGCCCAAAAGAGATCCTCCCCCATTGTTCTTCTATCCAAGATTTTGCCATCCGCGTTGATTAGTTTTGCATCGATGATGCGATCCGCGGCGATTGCATTCTTACGTGACATCATGCCATATCCTCCGCCGCTGAAGTGACCGCCCACGCCGACGGTGGGGCAAACGCCCGCCGAAAAAGCAAGAGTCTTGCTTTTTTGTGCAATCGTGTAGTAAAGTTGGCCCAACGTGGCGCCAACTTGAACCCACGCGGTTTTCTCGTCAGAGTTTATGGATATCGATCGGAAGTTTCGCATGTCGACCATGACGAAGGGTATTTCCGAAGTGTAGGACAGACCCTCGTAGTCATGGCCACCACTACGAACTCTAATCTGCATTCCGAGTTTCTTGGAGCAGTAAATTGCTGCAAGAACCTCGGATTCGTGAAACGGTGTCACAATGAGATGGGGCCTTTCGGGGGAGGTGGATTGTGGTCTTAGGTTTTGTGCTAGTAATAGAGTGGTGTATGTTGAATTTTGAGTGGTGTATATAACATCAGTTGCTGAATTTGAGAGTCGAAATTGGTCGGTGAGGCATTCATGAAAATCATTGTAGAAATTGGTGGAAGCCCCCAAGATTAAAAGGTTTGCTAAAAATAGTAAGAATGTAACACGAGGATGTTCCATTTCTTGATTTGTTATCAAGATGTGTTTCTTGTTGGGAGCCAAACCACCTTTTTATTTATAGGTGCTGATGGGAGACTTTTCAAGGTTTAAATGCTCATAATACACCGGGTAATAAAGAAGACAATTCAACCTCCATCCTTAAAAGCCTTAAAAGTCCAAGAATTTCGACATGAATAATAACGTGGAATAGTGGATAAATTTATAATTCAAAGTTAGATGAGGACACCTAGTTTGTTTACACGTAATTTCTTCCTCGCAATATAATAGATAATAATTAACTACGCTTTCCATTATTTTTTAGATTGTCCATTCAATTCTGACACGAGTAATTTTTATGTGAAAGTAATTTATTGCAATATCTATTTTTATGTGAGAGTTATTTATTATAATATCTGAAGGCGTAATATAGCCTTTTGATGATAGTGTTTAGTTAAATGAGATAAGAATAAGATACTTTTGTGTACTATTAATAATTATTAGTTAAATGATATGTAATTTAAAGATGTTATTAAGAGGGTAATTCGAAAGAGTGGAGTTACTTTATTACTAATTTTGTATGGAAAAACAAAAAAAATTAAGACGAATTTTTTTTTCAATTTTAGCAATAAAAGTTACTAATAGGTATATAATTTACGTAAATTACTAATAGATATAATTGAGATTATATATATAGTCAAAGTTGTACTCGAAAGTGCAAATGTATCTATGTTTATGTATTTTGTATTTATTAATAAGTTACAATCGTGAAATGTACATATTAATAGGTCTCTCTAAAAGAAATATAGAGGTAGTACAATTTAAAAGAATTTCATCTTATTTACAAGTTCAAACTTATTAAAATGAGTGAAATTAATTTCTTTATGGGGTCTGAGCCCTTCTTTGGATCTGATAAATAACATAAAATAATTTTATTTTATTTAAAAATTTTAATTTATAAAAAATAATATAAAATTAATTCGTTCATATTATTTCTCAAACATAATTTACTGCTAGTGGCGTGGCGGCGTGTTAAATTGGAGTTGAAAAATGGAAAGTAGTGCAAAAAGAGAAGGGCGTACAAATATTTTATTTGTAATAATTAAGAAAATCCTAACCATCATCCGTCAAATCTTCATTATCATTGGTCCACAGAATAGTTTATATTATCTACTATGAAATAGAAAGCTCGTTTGTATAACATTTTCCAAAACTCGTAACGTTATTAATTAATAATATCATTTAATATAAATAACGTGTGATGATTATTTTAAAATAAAATATGAATTTAAAACTAAAATATGATATCTCATACCTAAAAAGGTACATGTGTATCTCAAACCCAAAAATATGAATTCATTATCTCTGTATCCTGAAAATAAATTGACAAAAAATTTATATAAATGTGATTTATGTCATGAACTTTATTTTTAATTAATTTATAGACATATGAACTTATTTATTCAAGTTTAGTGAAATAGAAAAATACATTAAAATAATTTAAATAAATTAAATAATTCAAATTTATAGCATAGAACTGATTCATGAGGATCAACTCAAATAAATTTGCCTTGGTTCTTTATTTTTCTCGAGAAACATGAATTCTTATACAAAGCGATTATCATTATTCCTGATAATCTATTTTTAATCAAAACAATATCTAGATTTATGGTTTTCAACTACAAATAAGAAGATCATTTAATCAGATTATATAATTGAAGGAATAATTTATATTACTAAAAAATATTAATTGGGATAATCAAAGGGTATGACTTATTAGTACAAAAAGTGTATTACATGTGATACAGAAGGGTACTTATTATACAAAGGGATATTAATCGTGATAAGTGAAAGATATGATTTATATTACAAAAGGTATTACTCATATAATTAATAGGTCAGATTTGTAAATATATATGGAATCAATTTTTCGATGATATAATCAACCGGAGATCTTTCATATATATAGTACTCCCTCCGTTGCTAAACAACCGTCTCATTTTGTCCACAATGACTTTCTTTCTATTTGTCATAATGACAACACCACTGCAAATTTCTATATTTTTTTATAAATTACCGCTAATAAATAATTAATTTTACAATATTTCTCATCTTGTAATTAATGAAAATTATAAGCATATAAAAATCTTTTGAAATTCTATTTAATGTGAAAATTGGTTCGTGGGAATGGACAAAATATGGGCGAAACTCTTCCCGACGTAGTAATATATTGTATTAATTTGTTCGTAATTACTAATAATTTGTGTTATATGTTTCGGCCAATAAAACCAACATGCCTTGTAATTTATTCTATATTATTTTAATTATTCAGGAATAAA
The DNA here is from genome assembly GCA_037126765.1 of Stenogyne calaminthoides. Lineage (NCBI taxonomy): Eukaryota > Viridiplantae > Streptophyta > Magnoliopsida > Lamiales > Lamiaceae > Stenogyne > Stenogyne calaminthoides. The sequence continues at coordinate 55,178 of JBBCBC010000115.1, forward strand.
GAGTAACTTTTATTCACCAAAATGTGCAAGCTTCTTAACTTTTTGATTAAAAAATTTAGGAAAAATTAACCTCCCATTATTAGCCATTATCATTTTATAAGTTTTTTTTTTTGTCAAAATTTTTTAATTTCATTCTTTTTTAATTAAGATAATATTTTTAGGACCATTATAATCTTAATTAAGTTAATAAAAAATTGGAAAAAAAATGATAGTATGGACTTTATTATATGGTGCATGGTACGGGATTAACATATGCTGGAAGAGCTTAATTAAATTGATGTACGAGCTTAACATATGGTGGTACGAGTTTAAGAATGATGGTACGAGCTGAACTAATTAAATTAGATAATAACATTTTTTAGGACAATAATTTGGGGTTTGTGTTTTAAGGACAATAATATTACAGGGTTGAAAATGTAGATAAAATTTATAAATATATGACAATATGTTTTAAAATTTGTAAATATAGAACAATATGTTTAGAATACTGTAAATGTAGGAAAATTGAGCATGAATAAGTCCAAATCTCACGTGACATTTCAGCCTGATTAAGACTTATTTGGACTCGATTGTCCTACATTTACAGATTATAAAACATATTGTCCTATATTTATATATTTTAAAACATATTGTCCTAATATTTTTCCCAATTAAATTATGCTATGAACTGAAATAATGGTGGTAAGGTCTAAATAATAGTGGTATGAGGTTAACTAAATAGTGGTACGAGCTAGAATGATTGTCGTACGAGATTGATTTAATGTTTTTGTATGAGTTGGAATAATGGTGGCATGTGGTTAATTATATTGTGTAGGGCTGAAATAATGGTGGTATGACATATATGTATTGTGGAATGGGAAAAGGGTAGACTTAAGAAAAAAATATATTCTTTTGGCTAAAAATGAATGGTAAAATTACTAATTGGTACAAATTTTTAATGTAAATTATTAATAGGTACAAACGGGATTGCATAATAGTCAAAATTGCACGTGAAATCGCAAATATACCTACATATATATAGTTATTTTGTATTTATTAGTAAATTATAATATTGAAATGTATATATCAGTATGTTCCAAGAAGAATGATTTTAAAAATTATAATAAAAAAGAACTTTTATTTTTATGTTAAGGTATTTATAAACTATCCAAAAAAATATTACTTTCAGATTATTATTGTTTATATTATTACTTTTAGAGTAAGTTTTTGATTAAATTTGTTCATAGTATAAAATTTATATTATTTCGCATATAAATTAGTATCACTACACGTATCAACTGATGTCATTATATTTATAAATTAAGATTCAATAATAAATGTTATTGTTATTATTTTGTAAAAGTTGTGTATCAATTTATAAGTGTAATGTGAACAAGTAGTTTGTGTTAATTTTATTTACATTACTTTTTTTTTCACTATATATTAAATCAAAAGTTCAAAATATAAATATTAGGAAAATTAAATAAATAAATTAATTTCAAACCTATCTATAAGTTCGGACTTTTAAATTAGATGAAATTTTTTTATGGTATCAGAGCCTTCAGGCTCATACCCACGTCCTGGGTTCGACTCCTACTCAAATCAACTCCACTCATATTAAATTGTCCACTCAATGAGCCTTCTCCCTATGGGAGTAAGAGATGGAAAATTTCATTTTAAATCCTATAACTTTGGCTCATTCCAAAATAAATCCTTTTTGTTTCAACTTTATCATTTTTGGTCCTAAGGTGCACGATTTTCATCCTTTTTTTTTTACCAGTTTTGGTCCTTTTTCGTCGGAGAATTTTAATATTTGGGGATTCCTACCAAATGTCCAATTTTGGTCCTTTTTGTCCAATTTTGATCCTTTGTGTTTTTATATGTATTAACAAATCTAAAAGTTAAAAATTCTATCAATTACAAATACACCATATTAATATGAAAATTAAAATTCAAAAAATCAAAAAAATAAAAGTTTATCCTAATAAGATATGAAAAGTCTTAAATACTAAAAATTATAATTATATTAATTAAATTTTAAAAAAGTTATATATATTAAAAAATCAATAAAATAAAATATTTAAATTATTAAATAAATTTTGAAGTATGGAAAATTCTAAAAATTATTAAATAAATCCTAAAGAATATATTACTAAATTCTATAATTAGAATATATATATATTAAAATCCAAAAATAATAAATTATAAGAAAAAATGTAAAATTTCTAGAGAATTATATTAAGAAATCCTAAAAAAATACGCTCCAAATCTGAAAATTAATTAGATGTTTGGAAAATCTAAAACCTGAAAATACACTCAATTTCAGAAAATCTTAAAGTCTCCCAAGTTTAAAATAACATATGCTCTACCTGAAAAATGCCAAAAAAAAATGAAAATCTGAAATTTTAATAAGTTCGGAATTTCAGATGAGATGTGGAATTAATTTTTTTATTTAATTTTCATAATAAAAGTTCATTCCCTAGAAATGGGAATCTATATATATATATATATATATATATAAACATAAACCACTCAAAATTTGGAAACCATTGAATTTTCCAGCCAAAAATTATTATTACAAAATCGGGAGATATATCTATGAAAAAAATTGTTCAAATCTAATAGAGGAAAATATGGATTTTAGAAAAAATTTTTTCCAAATGTAATGGTGAGAAAAAATATAGTTGGAATATTTTTTTTCTCGATAAAAATATAAATTGAATAAATGGATTGGGGGTTGATTTGGATTCGAAAAAAAAAAAAATATTTCTTTCAAAAATTAATAAAATAAAATATTTTATGCATATAATTAAACTAAAAATTTCAGTTTTTCATGTAATATCTTTACTTTCAAGAATTTACGTATTGAATGCTAACTTCGTTATATTATCATTTCGTTTTTTTTTTAAAGGTAAAAATGAATTATATTGATTAAGTACAAGGGGTATTCAACCCATGAAAATTACAAACACTGACAGATACCCTCTAGAATTTCCTAGGAATACAGATTAAAGGTTGATTTCGCTCCCTTTGCATAATTTATATACTGGCATTCTCTGGTTTAAAAGATTAATTGTTCCATCTAAGCATGGATTTTATTTTTTCCATGTGATAATGAGTTTGATTTTTTTTTTCTCGTGGGTTATTGGAAATATTTCTGTAAAAAATATTAAAATAAAATATTTTAGTATATTAAAAAAAACATTTTTCATGTATATATTCCTTCTTTACAAGATTTTGTAGATATGATATATCCACCTGAATACATATGTATATATTTTCATGTATATATTTCTTTCTTTAAAAGATTAATTACTAAAACCATATCTTTTTTTGAATTTATTGAAAGATCTTTTTTTTTCTTTTGTATGATCTCAATTCCTTTCAATCTTTGAACTCCAACCTCTATATAATAAACCGAAAACCTTTCTTTTTTTCAACGAAAGGATTTCTCAAATCTCCATCAGAAGTCTTTTCTTCTTTTCCCAATTAATTTAACCTTTTTTTTGTTTTTCTTATTTTAATTTTTTTAACTTAGTGAAGTCAATTCATCATCAGTATATAGATAAATTGTCCGCTTTAATTTTCATGAGAATCATTTAATTGTAATATTTTTTCCAATTTAATAATAGATTGAAAAAAATATAAACATATCTATAAAAAAAATATTAACAAATAATAATAGATTGAGAAAAATTAATATAAATTGAATAACAAATCTTTTAAATATAAGAAAAATCTTTGAATTTTTTCTGGAAAAATATCAATTGAATATAATGAATTGGGATCAAATTATATGTGCTTTATGTTTGTATTCTATTTCTAATTTCAATCATTATTTAATCATATGACTCAAGATTTTCAAGTTTCAATGGTCAGTTGTATGTGGTTGTTCGAGAGTTACCAATTGCAACAATTTAAAATTTTGGTGTGCGGCGATGTAATGAATACATAATAAATATGAACGAGCATGAGGCAAGAACGTAGTTGTGTTTCGACAATGCATGGAAGTCTGATACAAATATTGATATACTGGCCGATTTACATACACCGAAGTTCTTGAATAGTTTGAAGTGTTCTGGCGTCCCCAATCATGAATTGATTTTGAAAGTTGGGACTCCAGTTATGCTGCTCATAAATATAGATCATTCGAGGGGACTGTGTAACGGGGCTAGATTGGTCCTGACAAGACTAGGTGGCAGTGTACTGGAAGGCAAGGTCATAACCAGAAGCAATTCAGGTGAGATGGTGTTGACCCGAGACTGCCATTCAAGTTTTAGAGGTGACAGTTCCCGTTAATTATCTCATATGCAATGTCGATAAACAAGAGCCAAGGACAATCGCTTGCAAGTGTAGGCATATTTTTTAAGAAACGTATTTTCAGTCACAGTCAATTCTACGTGGCAATTTCGAGAGTCACCAACCGCAAGGGCTTGAAGATTTTGGTGTGCGGCAATGATGAAAAAACAGTTAAACAAACAAAAAATGTGATTTTCAAATAGGTTTTTCGGAATTTGTAGTCATTTTAAACTTCGATTATTTTAACACTACATTTTTTTTTTCATGAACCCATAGTTGTTATCTTCTTTCACTAACACTACGTTGTGTTTTGAGATTTTCAGTACTTAACGAATGAATTTAATTTTTAAATTTGTGTATTAAATATGAATTAGTTAAAATATTATTCTTAAAGATATTCCAAAAATCATATTGCTCACTATTAAAATAATTGTTCAACTATAGCCGTGTATCGCACGAGTTCAATTACTAGTACATATATATATAATACCAAGATGTGGGAATCAACGACTATAATAATTTCCAGTCCGTATGAATACAATTATATTTTTACCCCATTATTCTATTACAACCTCATTCTAGTACTTATACCATTTTTGTTAAACGCGTGAGGTTAAGGTCGCAACAAACGTTTCTTATTGTGCAGTTAAGAAGTCTCCCACGTCACGTAGTTTGACAAAATTTATGTGGAGTTTTAAAAGTCACCTATTTTTCTTTCTAAACTTTTCCAAATTCAACCCATATTTAAGCTTTAAATATATTAATTTTCTTGCTTCCATTACTGGTCAATAAAATGCTTATCCACGAATGATAATATTCAAGCCCCTTATTTTTCTCATAATCTTATCCTTGAATTGTAACAAGTAAATAAAATATTTAAGACTGAGGATTTGAGGTTCGTATATACGTTTTTTTACTAAACTTTTATAATTACATAATATATATACATTAATTTAATTCTGGTGCGAGTCACTGTAATATAAAGAGTTAAAATTTAATTTTGTCCAATAAATTTTAACTTTCCCTATAAAATGTTCCAAAAACTTTAGATTTTCAATTTAATCGTATAACATATGTTCGTCCAAAAAGGTGCAGGAATTTAAAGGACAGACGTCGTTTTGGCGAAGTTTTTTGCACGTAATTTCAGAAACTTGGAAAATCCAGCTAGAATTTTTTTTTTTAAATCATGTTTGGCCCCATTATATTCAGCGCGGTTTCCTGTTTCACAAGACTGTTTATCTGGTGTTTCATGCTTTGGATTTGTGTCACATGTCTATGGGCCGGGTGAACCATCTATACCTTAAACACTAAATAATAAACCCTAAATCATGGCCTATTCGGGCCGGGTGAACTATGAACAACTCGGGCGGGTGACGGAACGGAGTGGGCCAAAATGGACACGTGGCGCAAATTCGAGGCATGAAACACCAGATGAAACACACATGTAAAATAGGGAATCCGAACCGCATTATATTGGAATTTTTTTCTTGATTGTCAATCATTTTTAACTTTCAAAGTATTATTTTTAAACTTTTAAAACAACTTATAAGATTTGTATAAAATGTTTAAAATAAACTTAACCAAACGGCTCATACTCGACCACGAATAGCTATGTTTTGCTTAAACTCATGACCTTATTTTATAGCTTGTAGGTTTCCTCTCCCGATTTTTTTTTTTTTTTTTTTTTGTCTATTTGAGCTTGGTGATTCAGCTGTTGAGTGATAATTTTCTTTTCCATTAAAAATAAGTCATCTTCTTCTCCATTAAAAAAAAAGTCATCTTCTTTTCAAGTTCTAGTCTAGACATCTGCATTCTTATATTGGTAAGCATTTGATTTGCTTGAGATTTTGTTTTATTTCAATATGTAGGGATAAATAATACATGTCCATTTCAGGAAAACGACTTTTAAGAATATTAATGGGCGTAAATTGTTGATTTTCAAACCTTATTCTTGGATTAATAAAAATCGTGCAGCCACTATTATTGTTTTATTAATAGCTAAATGTTAGTTAATATAACATTTTGATTTATCAATTTTAATCTACTAATGGCCATTTGCGCCTCTCCTGGTCTGTTTTCCAACGAAGACATGGAGGTCAATTCATTTGTCATGCTATATTAATTTTTTTTTAATGAATCTGTAACATACATTTATATATATCCATAAATGCGTATTATCAACACAAATTTATAGACTCTCTAAATTGTTTGAATCAAGAAAAATATAATCTATGAAGTCAACAAAATCTATAAATTTACCAATATACAAAAAAATATTAAAAAAATCAAATCCAACCCCAAATCCACCCCACGAATCAAAATCCAAACTCAACCTCCCACCCCCTCAAACTCAACGACCTATCGTAATATTACGGGTATAATAATAATATATTTTAAAATATGTAAATATAGAACAATATATTTTAAAATCGGTAAATGTAGGACAATCGAGCCCGAATAAACCCAAATCAGACTGAAATGTCATGTGAGATGCACGATTTTCATACATTTTACAAATTTACTGATTTCTAAATATAGGACACTAGGACAATTTTGCTACTCACGTGACATTCAAATTACAGACCTATTATTAGAATTTTGAAACATTCACAAATTAAAGAGGTTACGCTTAATTGAAAATTTTAGAAATAAAATTTTTGTTGTCATAAGATAAATTTATTACTATTTTTTAACAGAAGATTTAGTTACTATATATGTAATAAAAATAAAAATAAACATTCATCTATTTTGGTAAATTTTATTATGTTCATTTTCCAAATTTTCCATTATATTTAATTATGGTAAGAGTACAATAATTTATTTTGTTTCCAAATATAAATGTCAACCATAAAAACCCCAAATAATCCATAAATACAAGAGCTTTTTGCTCCAACAAACCACGCTAACAAGAAAAATGGAGTATCCTCGTACTTCACTTTTCATATTTTTTGCAAACCTTTTATTCTTGGGAGATTCTTCCAAACTCAATAACAATTTTCTCAAATGTCTAACCGCCGAATTTGAACGCTCGAACACGTCACCAGATGTGATTATTACACCCCTCAAAATTCAACATACACTTCTCTTTTTTTATGTTTGAACCAATCCATAATCTAACACAACAAATATCAAAACACTCATTAATACTACCTATATTACTGTTGAAAATAACGTTATTGCAGTTCTTCCATAATCCCCATAGCCATCCGAGCCAAAGGCTGCACCATATTTTCTTAAAATGTATTTCGGATGAAGACCCAAGTGACTGATTTGATGGTCCTCAACTTTGATCGCATTTACCGTACTAATGCCTAACCAATCATAGAATTTCGCCCAAAAGAAGAATGCGAACTTACGGTCAAAGAACAAGTGCTCTTCATCCTCATTGTCGATGTAGCAAATTGGACATAGAACATTCCCAAGGTCGATTCCTCTTCTTGCCAAGTTCTTCTTTGTTTGTACTCTGCTCTCGATGCATCTCCCCGCAAAAAAAAATCATTTTTCCAGGTACTTGTGCTTTCCGAATTAGGTTCCAGAAGTTCGTTTCCATATTTGTATCATCGACGCTACCATGAAGTAATGCATATGCTGATTTTGTTGAATAGGATCCATTGCTTTCCACCTTCCACATCCACGAGTCCTCACGATCTTCTTTCAGGTATAACCTGTTAATAATATTTAATAAAGAAACAAATAAATCTTCTTCCCAAACGAAGAACACTCGTTTCCAGCAAAGACTCCACACCCACTCACCCTCACTACTCCACTCACCCACCTCCCTCACACACTTCCCTTTATCTCTCGACAAGCAAAACAACCTAGGATATAACTCACACAAAATTTAAGACCACAATCCACCTCTTCTGAGAGCCCCATCTCATCGTGACACCATTTCATGAATCTTAAATTCAGGCAGCAATTTACTGCTCCAAGAAACTCGAAATACAGATAAGAGTCCGTAGCGGCTGCCATGACTACGAAGGACTCTCTCATGCTTCCGAAACGCCCTTCATGATGGTCGACATGAGAAACTTCCGATCAGTATCCATAGACGCCGACGAGAAAACTGTGTGGGTTCAAGTTGGCGCCATTAGGCCACTTTAATAGAGTCACCTTAAAACCATTATATACATTTATTTAAAACTGTGTTAGCTCATATGTTGATGATTTCCAACAGGTACCAAGTTTCGGAATTATTCTAGAATTTAAGGTATCATTAGTAACAGTACCGGAAACGGTAACTGTTTCCAAAGTCACCAGAACGTCGAAAACTGCATTGCGGCTGATTGATGCGAACTAGGATTTTGAACCCAAGAATACGTGCAAGATTATTCACAAAATTGTCCCAAATTTATTACTATCAAAGATATGGTCCAATTTTTGCAAGATTAACAAGATTGGTAAGACTATTCAAGATTGGCGAGAGTCTCTACAAGATTGGCAAGAATCTCAAGATTTACTTTATGTTCTTTAATTTTCGATTATTTTCGCATATCTTTTAGATTAGATTTGATTTAGTCCTTTTAGATAGATTTTCAGTCATGTTTTCCTTTATATATTGTTGCAAACGTTTTTTTAAAATTAACTTTTTTAAAAACTTTGTCAAAAACCAATCGATCTCTTGTCAGTCTGCTCTAGGGCCGACGATTTTATTGTGTTTCTGTTCGTTCTCCTACTGGCCTGTGCCAGGGCGACTAATTTATCATGTTCTCAAATCACGTGCACAGGTGGCAGTACATTGCTGATAAGGTCGATGACAACCTTCTAGTTAGGTCGTTCGTGTATTCCAACAGATCTGCGCTCGGAAACCTAACAGTCTGACGGCATTTTCAGGACGTTGTACCTCGGCCCCGTTACTGATCTTCTGCCGTTAGTGAAGGAGCAGTTTCCAGAGCTCGGTTTGTTTAAGAAAGATTGCATCGAAATGAGTTGGGTCGAATTTCCACGCTCTTTTTCGCGGACCTCCATGGTCAGCCACTCGATGTACTGCTCCATAGAACCCCACGGGGAATATACGCGCCTGTATATTTCAAAGGAAATCACGTAGTCCGATTCCAGTCCGATTCCGATTAAGGGTCTAAGAAACACCGTTCCCACATCAGAAAGGCAACATTTTCATGATGCATTATGGGGTCGCGTGGTTTAAACCTAATGAAACGGAAAAAAAGGTAGAGTCGATAAGAAGAGTTTACAGATACATGGCGTGTTATGTGACAAAATCTCCGAGAGCGGCTTATTTTAATTATAGGGATCTTGATATAGGAAGGAACAGAATTGGTGGGAACACGAGTTACGAGCAAGTGATGCGAATGAGGGTTTTTGGACCCAATAATACGTGCAAGATTATATGGCAAGGAATTGTCCTACTTTTGCAACTAAAGTTAGTGGGCAAGAATTTTCAAGATATATTTCAAGATTCGTAAGATTCACAAGGAAGACCAAGATTTATCACATATTTACTGTTTTTATTTATTTAATAGGTTAGATTTCGTTTTTATCCTTTAATTTTCGTTCAAGTATATTTGGTCCTGTATAATTTAATTTTCGTTCAAGATCAAGTATAATTTATCCTTTAATAGGTGAGATTTGGTCCTTTTTGGAGCAGATTTGGTCCTGTTTTTGTCCTATAAATACTAGGGACGTTTTTCATTGTTTTTTAAGCAGAAAAGTAATAAAAAAAACCTCTTGGCAACTTTGTCAAACCTAATTGTTTCTTGCCAACCTGAGTTGGGGCAACAATTATTATCGTTCTTTGCATATTAATTGTGTTTTGCGATTGCGGTTCTCATCAAATTGGTGCTTTCATTGAGAGTAGACGAGAATCGCAAAAGGAATACGAGAAATGGCGGGAACTCACAAGGAGAAGAAGAAGCGTAGTGCGGATTCTTCATCCAGATGGATTGGTGATGAGGATTCTTCGTCTGAAGAATCCGATTACCAAGAAACGAAGGAAATCAATTCTACCGACGTTGGGATAGGGAAGATGTGAACGGGGGACCGAAGATGGGGGAGTCCCAAATAACCTGCCCTACATTCAACGGTAGCAACCCAAAGTCATGGTTAAGATGAGCGAACCAGTACTTTTTGCCTTGCGTGAAATACCACGGGAAGATAGGGTACGTTATGTAACTCGTTATATGGAAGGAGATGTGACTATTTGGTGGCAATGGATTAACAGGTTATATCGGAAGCAAGGACGGATCGTTCGATGAAAGGATTTCAAAAAGGAACTTATGGCGAGATTTGGACCATCCGATTTCGCTGACTACGACGACGGCCATTCTCGTACTGTTCTGCATACTGCTACTGTACTGTCGTCGTGCCGTACCGATCGGACCGTGGCTGCAGCCGCTAGTGAAAAAGATGATCTTGCTGCCGCTGAAGATGAAGGCGCCGATTTTCACGCTGCTATCCTGTTCCAAGACCGTGGTTTGTTCGTGAAGCCTAGGCCTTCTCTTGTGGGTTTCGAACAACCTGGGCCTATTAACTCCTTTGCTGTGGTTGGGCCGTTTAATAATTTGGGTGGACATGATCTAGTTAGGCCTCTGATTAAATTGAATGATGTTGAAGTTGTGAGTAAGTTTAATTATTTTAGTGGAAGGGAGGTTGGGCCTATTCCTACTGATATTAATTTTGTTTCGCCTGAGATTTGTTTTGAGAATTCACAGCTTATTCTTAGTGGGCCTAGTCCACTTGAGGATTTTGCTGAACCAAATTTCAGTAAGAATGAGATTGGACAAGGAGGGTTTGAGAATGATTGTGAGTCTTTTGTTTATGATGGCCACCTATTTTTGATAAAGAGGAAGAGCAACCCGTAATAGATTTTGTGCCTCTAATTTTCGATGTTGAGCCCGAGAATGATCCTTGCTAATTATTTGATAAGGAAGGTGATCACGATGCAAATTTTTGGGGTCTTACGATTGCATATGATGAATTACACCTCGATGATGATGATAAAGGTTTTGGCTCCCATAATAATTTTTTTTTTTATAACTAATGATAGTTATTTTGTGGGAAGTACTATGAAAAATACGCGCTATCGCTTAAAGGTTTTTTGCCACACCCGAACAGCTGATAATTTCGAGCTCAATTATTTGGTGGCAAGCAAATGACGATTAGATGAAGGGGAGCATTTAGGCTCGATAAGAGAGTGTTCCCACAATTGGTCCTTGAGGACAAGGAAGATCTTGAAGGGGACGGGAATGATGCGAATGAGGGTTTTTGGACCCAATAATACGTGCAAGATTATATGGCAAGGAATTGTCCTACTTTTGCAACTAAAGTTAGTGGGCAAGAATTTTCAAGATATATTTCAAGATTCGGCAAGATTCACAAGAAAGACCAAGATTATCACATATTTACTGTTTTTATTTATTTAATAGGTTAGATTTCATTTTTATCCTTTAATTTTCGTTCCAAGTATATCATTCTTGATTTAGGGTGAGATTTGGTCCTTTTTGGAGCAGATTTGGTCCTGTTTTTGTCCTTTAAATACTAGGGACGTTTTTCATTGTTTTTTAAGCAGAAAAGTAATAAAAAACCTCTTGGCAACTGTTGCAAGCCGTTTTTTAATGAGAATACTATGTGGCTAATTTTAAAACAACTCACAAACAAAATAAGTACTTGTACAATATTACAGTAAATAACAAGAAATTGTTGATTGGGTTCATCAATAAATGACTACTGGGGGCATTCCAAGCCAGGGATGTTATATTGCGAGGTTTACGTCTACAGTACACAATACTACTCGTGGAGAAAACTTCCTTCTACAAAAGATGGTGATTTGGAAAATATGTGCGAGTACTTGGGAATTTTTCTGAACCCTCCTACTGCTCTTTTTTATTCTACTTATAGTACTTTGACAAGCATGTGCTGGTTTGGCAAGCATGAGCTGGAGACTTCGTGTCTTGCAAGAACTCATGTGATGCTGCCACGTTTTCAACTTCGTCTTCCTGATTGACCTTTGGATTTACTTGCTTATAAGGCATTCTTTTTGTCGTCCAGATGGTTCAGTTAGTGACTTGACTTTTATGTCATATGCCCTTTGTATCAACTTTTTGCTCGACCGATTACTCGCTTTCGCCCTTTGACCATATCGATTTTGTCTTGGGAACATTTGTCTTAACGAGCATACAAGAATGACTATAATGCTTGCCAGATTGGCGAAAGCATACTTGTTTGGTCGGCAAGGCGAGCATACTTGTATGGTTGACAAAGCGAGCACACTTGTATGGTTGATAATTATTATCTTGGCGAACACCTCTCCATTGGACATGGTTATTTTAATAATTTATTGATACACGTGTCCCTCCGATGTGTACAAATAAATCGAGGTAAAAACATCGATCACAACAATACCCCCCGGTCGGACGCTTTTGTATTCATCATGGGGCCCTACCGGTTGATATATTGAGCGGGTCTTCTTGAGTGTCGCTTCGTCTTACGTGTTGGATGTCGAGATTGGTCTTTTTCTATTGGACCCGAAAAAGATTTTCATCACACTAGTCTCGGGATGTGTACAATCGTAAACCCTTTTTTGAATTTTCAAAATTTTTAAATCCAAAGATCTATACAAAAACCATTTTGCCGCCTTTTTTTTTTCTTTCTCTTCATTCTCTTATTTCTTTCTTCCCATTCCGTCCGTCTCGAAATTTCCGGCAAGAAGAGCACGCTTATTTCGTGAAAAGATTTCTTCCGTAATTACTTTGCACCCTTTAATTCCAATTATGACTTCTCGTTCGAGTTCTACCGCTTCAATAGAGTCAAACCATCATAGTTCCTCTTCCTCATCTTACCGTCCGATCTCCCGTAGTGGTGCTAATGCGCCGGAGATGAAAGCCTCGGGTTCAAGATCCCGCTGGCAAATTCGACAACCATTTGCCATTCTTTCGTAGGATTCCGACGATGCCCTCAATGAATTAGACCGGGATTTAGCCCGCACCGATTTTTTAGATGATTTGGGTGTTCTTTATCCCAACCCCAAATCGGATCTAGGGTTGTAGGTAATCATGATGTAAATAGGGGTGACGATCATATGAGGGAGGAAATCCCAGTAACTGAAAATGTTAATGAGTCGAACATAGGATTTGATGCCGAACAGAACATGGTGCTCGATATCCCTGTTGGTCTTCCTCATAACCCAACATATATCGAGTATAGTGCTCGCTAAGATTTTGAATGGCCAGAACAACCTCACAGGACAAGGGTCAAAAATGAATATCCAGCGAGCAAAATTGCAAGTGTGATCGATGTAGATATGCTCGGCCAATTGTATCGGAATTATGAGACTCCAAATGATGTGTTTTTCTGGGTGCCTGGTCCCGATGAGCGAGCAGACCAGCCTCCCAAGGGTTGTGTTGCTGTGAACTTAGATACAATGGAAGTGGGTCTTCGATTCCCACTTCATCCAGTTATTACTCGCTTGCTCGTAGAATGGAATATCACTATTACATAACTAATGCCGAATGGGTGGCATATGATTATGAGTTTCCTAACTCTGTTCGGCAAAACAAAACCTGTGTACTATCAAACAGCAGCAGAACTTACTCGCTTAGTTCATTTGTCTCGACCCAAAGGCTAACACGGATGGTTGTTCATGCAAGCGAATGCAAAATGTAAGGTCATCGAGGATGTGCCTAATAAGATCACGGATTGGAAAGAGAAGTTTTGGTTTGTTGGGGGTGATTGGAAAAGTCCTGCTTCAGGATGTGAACCAAATGCCCGCTTAGACATCCCCACTGATTTTGGAATCTGTCGAAGTAAGTATTTTTATGGTTTTACTCTCCACAGTGAACTGATTTTAACTTATTTCCTCAATCTCAGGAATTCAAGCAGCAATAGACAAAGAGACAAACGATGGTTATTTCAGTAGTATCTGGCAAATCGACCTTGAGCCATACTCAGAATGCTCGGTGAAGACGTTGTACGTGTCCCCTCACCATTTAGTTTCCCTCAATCCAACTGGTAAGGATTGTTTTTTATACTTGCAAATGTGTTGTGTCTTTTGTTCCCGGTTTCTCTTTCTTTTTTAATAAATTCTTCTGTCTACAGCTTTCCCTGCCATAACTATTGCCATAAGAACATCTGAGCATACTAAAATGGCTCAAACCAAGAGACCCCAAGAGCTTGCTCGAATCCAGGCCGAGAGAGATGCTCAACGAGCAAACCGAGGGGAGGCGAGCAGACTGAAAAAGGCTAGCCGACCTGTCGTGCCCGGACCGGGTGAGTTGAGTCGGCAGAAAAGGATAACTCATCCTGTCGAGCAGGGATCAAGCTACCAAGCTCCCTCACCAAAGAGATCCAATGGTCTACCTGACGATCAAAATCCGATAGCTCCATCGAGCATCGATGTTAATGAGGCGACCCCTACTGCTGAAACGACCAGAATAACTGCCTCTGTGGTCGGTCCAATCACACAAATTGTCGAAATGGAGGTCAGTACATCTACTCCACCCCCTGCAGGACCCCGAACCTGGACTCCTTTAAGTTCCCAGCTCCGTTCTCCCGAAGACAAGTCGTTTATGGGATGGGACCCTGCTCGGGTGAACAGGTACGTTTGCTCGCCTGTTGGAGTATCTCTTTGTTCCATCTGATTTGGTTATTTAATCATATCTATTTGTTTTTATAACACGTAGGTTGAACAGATTATCGCCTCTGATGCCAGAGTTGAAAGACTATTATTGTTCTCCTAGTGTCGGCAACATTCCTGGCCTTCCCGAGCATGTCCAGAAAGCGTGTGAGACCCCCATCCGAGCATGGACTACTGAGCTCGAAGAGGCCACTAAGGGTCCAACGACTTTGGAAACCATGCGACTTGGCCTAGTGCGCCATGGACAATCTTTGGTTCTCCTTGAAAAAGCTTACACCGAGTCCGCCCAACTTCATGCCAACTATGTGACTCTTATCACGAGTTTCCAAGAGAAGGTGAACGAGCTGACCAGAACCCAAGATGAAATGAAGTTGGTTCAAGAACAAGTATCCTCAGCCCAAGCAGAGGCTCGTAAAGCTCAAGAAGATGCTCGTCTAGCTCGGGAAGATGCTCGCCAGGCAAGAGAGGAGCTACTCCTTGCTCGGGAGGAGCTGCACCGTAATCAGAAAGAGGTGGCTGGCATTAGGAAAGTTCAGGACGAGCTGAACGTTGAGCTCCGAAAACTCAAAATAGGCATCGAGACTGTAGAATGCGAGAAAACTCTGCTCGCCCAGCAACTCCTCACCACTGAAGAGACCAACACTCGTCTGGGTCTTGAAAACTCGAAGCTGTTCACGAGGAGTATGTTGATTCTATTTCCATTTTTTCTTATATATGTGCATTTGCGAATGCCCTCCGTTCTGCGAGGCAATCCCTTTCCGCCGATCAAATTACTCCACTCGAAGTCCATCTTGAGAAACATATGGCCGACAAACCCCCTGATCATAATCTTCCCATTGCCGATTTAAGTGACATATGCGACTTCTCCAACCTCCCCGATGGGATCGAGATTGATGACCCTATTTTGGATGAGGAAGATGGTTCGAATACGGATATTGAAGGTACTGCCGACCAAGCTTACCGAGCTGAGCATGAGTTTGATCAGGTGCAGGGTGAGCAGAGTGGTCCACTTGAAGGCGAGCAGAATGTGATATCCAACGAGCAGATGAGGCACGATGATACTGGGGGAGTCGCTCCCGAAGGGACCGAGCAGACGAGGCAAGACTTGCTCGACACATCTCTTCCGCCCACCCCCAACAATGAATTCATTCCTTAGTTTTACTACTATGTAATTTTTGTCTTCTCCTTACGTACAATTTGTTGTTTCCATTGTGTTTGCTTGTTGAACAATTTCCTCTGATTCGATCGTGGAGGGTGAATTTTGCTGATGAATAGATGATGTTTGTTTTGTTTCCTACTTTATGCCATTTGTCTTCTGAATGAATTCGAACATGATATGTGTCTATGTTCCACCCTGACTTCTTTGGTTTTTTGATTGTCTTATTGAGGTGCAATCAGATTGATTGTCTTATTTAGCTGCGACCAGATGGGTTAACTTATGTGCAACCCCCCTTTTTCTTTCGTGATTGTCTTATTTAGTTGCGACCCCGTACCCATCACTCGCTTTGTTGCGGGTATCGGTAAGTATGAATTGTTTCGTCAGGTGAACATAAACTTCTGCTCGTTCGTCTTTGTTCTGGTCGTCTGGCTTAGGTGCGACCATTGATAGGTTTTAACAAGAAAAACTTAACAAACAAAAATGCTTTTCAACACGTTGTTATTCTATTACAACTTTTACATTTGGGGTGAACTGTTTCTATTACACATAACTATGGACATCAGACTATCGTTTTGCTAAATTCAAAACCTCATCTTGAAATAGACATGAGCTGACCTCATCTCGTCCGTTGAATTGATGTTGACAAGTATGAGGCGGATTAGCCTGTCTACTCTTCTTCAAGTAATATGCTCGAGCAGCAGCAGCATCAGCGTTTGCCCCTCCTGGACAAGTTGTGATTATGCGAACTGCTGTCTGCATGAGCATGTGGCGAGCACGCCTGCTCGCCTATATCAGGCGCGGGCAAGAGCCTCTGCTCGCACCATTCTATCCCCTTGGAGGATGCCTGAGCATCAGCATCTGCGCGTTGTTTCGTGAGCACGCCACGACATCCCACCCCCTCGGAGGAGATTTAAGGGATGCGTAGGGGACTAGTGATTTACTACTGCATAAGGAGTGGATAAAGTGGAGTGGAAACCATGACTCTGTCGAGCATCTTGAGTCCATAACGAGCACCAACCTGTGCTCGGAGTGACAATACCCATTTAGAAGAAAATACTTCTCCCGATTTGGATTGGCTTTCCCAAATTGAAGGGAGAGTATTTTCCTTCGTGACTGCGATACGTGGTATAAAGCTCGTACTAGAGCAAGCGCCAGGACATATGATCGAGTCAGCAAAATGATAGCTGAATCGAGTGTTGAAAACTTTGTCTGGAGGCATACCAAACCAACTATCTCCCCATAACTGAATTTTCTTCTAATATGTTTGCAGTATTTTTTTCCTTTTTCTCTCTTTTTCTTCCCCCTTCTTCAGCTATCAATACGCCTATTTATACTACTATCCCAAGCAAGTGCTGGCATATCTAGTTGGTGTTGGCCTTCTTGCTTTAAATCCTCATTTTGACATCTTTCCTTGTCTTTGCCAGTTCTTATTCAAGGATTGACACGTACCTATTTTGGTTGCCACCACTTCTCATCCTGTTTTGACACGTATCTTCTATCTTTTAATAGTGCTGACCAAAATTCCTTCTAAAAGATTCCGAAATTTGTGTCGGACACTGTGTGTTCTTCCTTCATGTTTGTCCTGCTCGTCTTAGCCGAATGGTTGATTATGCTCGAGTTTTTTTTTACCCAATAGCTAGCGCTTTGACCTCTGACTATCAGTTGTGCTCGTCGTTACTGATAATACTTTTTCAGAATTGACGCATTCCACGAATAGGACAACGGAACTCCATTCAAGTCTTCCAAATCATATGCCCAGTTTAACAAACGTTTTGTTACTATGAATGGACCTTCCCATGCTCGGCCGAACACACCACTTGGTACCCCCGTTGCTCGTCTTAGAACCAGCTCGCCTATGTTGAACCTGCGTGTTTGGACTTTGGAGTTGTAGAACTTTTCTGATCTTTTTTTATACATAGCGTTCCTGAAATTGGCCTCCATCCTTCTTTCTTCCAACAGATCTGCACTTAGGGCGAGCGCCTGGTCGTTGATGTGCTCTCCAAAACTCATTGTCCGATGGCTCAGAATCCTTACTTCTGCTGGTATAACAGCTTCCGTACCAAATGTCAGGGCAAACGGGGTTTCCGCAGTTGATGTTCTGAAAGTAGTACGATATGCCCATAATATTTCTGGTAACTCTTCAGCCCATCCTCCCCCCTTGGAATCATCAAGTTTAGCCTTGAGGGTATGCTTGATAATTTTATTGACAGCTTCAACTTGTCCATTTGACTGGGGGTAATACGGAGTAGAGTAATGCTTTTTTATGCCCCAACGAGCACAATTCTGTCGGAATTCACTTCCATCGAACTGTTTGCCATTATCTGTTACCAATGACTGGGGAAGCCCAAAACGACAAATGATATTTTTCCAAACAAAATTCCACATTCTTTGTTCGGTGGCTTTAACAATGGCTTCAGCTTCCGCCCATTTAGTGTAGTAATCAACGGCAACCACGACATAATTTACTCCCGATGTGCCAGTAGGAAACGGGCCAATCAAATGGATTCCCCATTTAGCAAATGGCCACGGGCTGTAAACAGACACTAGTTCTTCGGGTGGGCTATGGATAAGTGGGGCGTATACCTGACACTTATGGCATGCGCGGGCATATGCGAGTGAATCTTTCTTGAGAGTCGGTCAATAGTAACCTTGTCTGACAATTTTATATGCCAGGACAAGTCCACCTGTATGGTTTTCACATACCCCATCATGAATCTGTTCCAGAATCACATGACCCTCTTCAGGAGTAATACATTTCAATAATGGAAGAGAGAAACTTATTTTGTATAAATGCCCGTCTAGGATAGTATATCGAGCAGCTTGTAATCTGAGGCGAGTAGCTTGTGCTTTATTTTCGGAGAGAAATCCTTTTTGTAAGTAGCTTAAAATTGGAGTCATCCAGGTTTCTTGTTCGCCTGTCACATGGGCGACCACAACTCTGGGAATTGATGGCGAACAAGTTGTGACGACCACAATGTCCTTCGTGTTCGTCACTCCTTCTGCTGTTGCCAATCGTGCCAAGGCATCAGCAAACAAATTATCCAATCGTGGTAATTGTTCTATGTAAACTTGTTCAAATTGTTCAAGCAGCTCCTTTGCTAGTTGCTGATATTGTGCCATCTGTTCGCCTCGGGCTTCGTACTGGCCTAATACTTGGTATACGATTATTTGGGAATCGTTATAAATCATCAGCCTTTGAATTCCCATTGTCATAGACATGTGTAATCCAGCAATCAAAGCTTCGTACTCGGCTTCATTATTTGTGGCTGGGAAATCAAAACAGATGGTTGTCGTGAAAGTTTGTCGAGTTGGGCTGATGAGAACCACGCCCGCTCCGGCTCTTGAACTTGTTGATGAACCGTCTACATACATGTGCCATGGTTGGTCGACACCTCTTTTGGGTATTTGCGGATATGCCAATTCAACCATGAAATCGACCATAGCCTGGCCCTTCATTGCTGTTCGTGGGGCGAACGTAATGCCAAATTGGCCTAACTCCACCGCCCACTTGAGTAACCTGTCCGTAGTGTCTGGTCGGTGGAGAACTTGTCGTAATGGGAATGTGGTTAACACCTCGACTGAGTGATCAAAAAAGTATGGTCGCAGTTTTTGGACACTCATAACGAGAGCATACGCGAGTTTTTCCAGTGGAGGGTACCGGAGATCGGCTTCTTTGAGTACCTGGCTTACATAATAAATAGGCAAATGTGTTGCCCCCTCTGCCCGAACGAGCACAGCGCTAATTGAATGCTCTGACGTGGCAAGATACAAATAAAGTTGTTCGCCTGGAACAGGCTTAGATAATGTTTGAGTATCCGCAAGGTATTGCTTTAATGACTCAAATGCATTTTGGCAATGCTCTGTCCACTGGAATCTCCCTTTCTTTAATGCGTCAAAGAAAGGTTTACATTTGTCTCCAGTTCATGATATAAACCGGTTTACAGAAGCCAAACTTCTAGTTAATTTTTGAACTTCTTTCACACTTCTGGGGGCCTGCATGTCGAGCAAAGCTTGAATCTTTGATGGGTTCGCTTCAATCCCCCGTTGACTGGCCATATGTCCTAGGAATTTTCCTGAATGAACCCCAAAACTGCATTTCTTCGGATTTAACTTCATGCTATACTCCCTGAGAATATCAAACGTCTGTGCCAGGTGGGTAATGTGGTCTTCCTTATGCTCGTTTTTTACCACAATGTCATCAATGTACACCTCAACTGTTCGACCTATGTGTTCGTCGAACATCTTGTTCACCAAACGTTGATACGTTGCTCCAGTATTCTTTAATCCGAATGGCATGCGTTGCCAACAATACATATTCTTTTCGCTGCAGAAAGCCGTATTCTTTTGATCGTCTGGATGCATGGGTATTTGGTGATACCCAGCAAATGCATCCATGAAGGTCATGAGCTCATGTCCTGCTGCGTTATCGACCAAATAATCGATATGTGGCATCGGGAAATTGTCTTTCGGGCATGCTTTGTTTAAGTCGGTGAAATCTATGCATAACCTCCAAGTTCCATTAGGTTTGCGGATGAGCACAGGGTTAACAAGCCATCTTGGGCACTTTACTTCTCGAATCAATTTATTATCGAGTAATTTCTTAATTTCACTATACATAGTTGCATACTTCTCCAGACTGAATTTTCTCCACTTCTGGATTATTGGAATTTGCGTTGGGTCAAGGTTAAGAGAGTGACATGCATGTTTAGGATCAATGCTGACCATGTCCTCATGTGACCAAGCGAACACATCCAAATTTGCTCGAAGATACGCGATCATTTATGTTCTGAATGGTTCCGGTAATTCTGAACCAATAAACACTTCTAATTCCGGTCTGATCGGGTCGATATTGACAGACTCCAATTGTTCAACAGGCATTGCGCGCCTCTTTTTTTGCTTCCATCGAGGATCTTCGATCGACCCCCGGTGCTCGTCATCTACCTCCATAGGATCAAAACCTATACGAGGTTCTAAGTCCTGTAGCTCGTTTGGTGGATCAGTGTTCATTAGATCTGGAACATGAGTTATCATTCCGGGTTCTGTGTTTGCCTGTGGAGATGTGCTCGTCAGAGGAGGTATAAGCGTCATCGGTAACATATTCGCCTGTTGGCTTGATTCTCCGGTCTCCCATGTTTGCTCCATCATGTTAACGATATTTTGCTTTTCTGGCATGCATGACAGCAAACAATCTCGAGCTTTTTTCTGGTCACCTTTTACGCTACCCGTCCCTTCAGCTTTGAATTCCTGAATAAACGGGCTACCTAAAAATCCGTTATAAGTAGACGGAGCATCGACGATTACAAAGTTTAACATTCTAGTTCATCGAATCTCCGGATTATTAGTTGACTCTAACTCAACTCCTAGCCTAATCATTCCATATGGTCGGGTTATAGATTCCCCGAAACCCATTATGGTGTGATCACAGGGCTCGATATAACTACTTAGATCACCCATTTGTTTCTCCATCTGATGCAGAGTGTTGATGAACAAAATGTTCGCATATGCTCCGGTATCTACAAGGAGTCGATGCACTTTCAACCCAAGGAGTCGGGCACTTATCGTCAGCGAATCATTGTGAGGGGTGATGATACCATCAAGGTCGTCTTCTGAAAACAAAATTTGGTGAGAGAGTGGTATGTTGGGGAATGATTCACACGGATCTATTCGGGATGAATATTTAAATACAAATTTAATTCTAACAATTATTACTAGCATGAATTAACCCATATTAATTCAAATAATAATTTCAACAACAAATCATGCATATAAACAATTCACGTAAATCCTACGCATGCGGAAATACTACGAGTTTACGTGAACTTACCACTTGGAATGGCAATGGTCTTGTATGTGAAAACACACCAAAAGTCCTTCCCAAGTATTCCCTAGTCCTTGCTCGACAATCCGGTGGAAGGATACTCGCGAACAATTAACAAAAGGAAAAATAAACTTTGTTGCACCACTTTCGTGGATTTGCTAATTTTTCCAGCACATGGAATTGCTCTTGGGAATGAAAGAATCATCCCCTATTTATAGACAGGGTGGTAGTCGAAATTTTAGGGAAAAAACAATGTGGGAAAATCTTTTCTTGATCTCCAAGAAATCTTGAATATATCTCCAATATTCTTTTTTCCATAATTACAATATTCCACAAAAATCCCACCTTATCAAGTTATGGCCAATATTTTCGAAAATTTAGGGCAAGAATCCAAGATTTAGATCTTCTTGAATTTATGAGATATTCTTGTATTTCAAGAAATACATATCTTCCATAATATCTTTTCAAGAAAATCTTTCTTTCCCTTAATTATCAAAAATTTCGAAATATCAAGTATGAATAACCAAGTGGGAGATTTCTTGAATTTAATGAGATAATCTTGTATTCCAAGAATACATATCTTCATTCCATAACAAAATTCAAAGAAAATATTTCTCCCCTTTTATCCATAAATTTCGAAAATTATGAGGAAAAATAAGCAACAAATTTATTTTATTTTTAAACATCTTTTCCAGTTATTGGACTTTATGTTGGGCTACTTGGGGGGCCTTTAGGAGAATTAAGATTGGACCTTCCAATGGACCTTGAATTATCAATATTGAGCCACAATATTATTCAAGCCCATAAATATTAATTAATCCCACTACATAATTAATATTGCACTATCCATCTTAACCCATATTACAGTTAATATGGCTCCCGGTTATTATGTCCCGTGTTTAAGATTATCTAGCCCATTAATTAATTCAAGCCACTGAAATAGCTTTCCATTAATTAATATCTTTTATCCTTGGTAAAGGAACGGTTCAACATTATTATCCATACCGGAAACTAGTTCCACTTGCAAGATTTGGTATGATAAACCTTTTGAACCTCCCAAGGGGGCAAATCGAACAAGCGTACTTGCACACGATTCTCCGTATTAAATCTTAGCAATCACATGTAACCAATAATATTGCCCAAGATATAGGGTATTGAATCTCACTGATTCTCTTCCCATAATAAGTCAAAGCAATAGTTACTAACCACACGCAATCCTATTTAAGGGACGAAGATTAAGAAATAACTAACCACCGAGGTCTAATTCTTCCTAGTTCGGCCTCAAGAATTTATCCTCCCAGAGGTCCTCTTCAATGCATCGGTCATGCACTAGTGTAATCTCTTGGTCAAGACAAACCAATCCGAGCCTTACACTACAACCTTTCACGATGGATTGTTCATTTCCATCTAGGTCGTGAATGGTGTACTTTTTAGTTA
The DNA here is from genome assembly GCA_037126765.1 of Stenogyne calaminthoides. Classification (NCBI taxonomy): domain Eukaryota; kingdom Viridiplantae; phylum Streptophyta; class Magnoliopsida; order Lamiales; family Lamiaceae; genus Stenogyne; species Stenogyne calaminthoides. The sequence goes on from JBBCBC010000115.1 coordinate 78,458, forward strand.
CAAGGAACTGTTAATTTAATCTTCTGTGATCTTGGTATCACTAAATTAACTACAATGTAACACGTACTATTTAATGAACAGTTATGCAGTAAATATATGTAACATTCGATGATATTTAAAGCATCAGTGATAAATAATTTATTTTAGTAAATAAGGCCAAAATTCAGTCAGTCTGATTATACAAAGTAAAAGCATACTTTCCAGTATAATCCCAACAATCTCCCACTTATACTCAAAGTCTGCTTTTAAGTATACATCAGCATGTCTCGAGTAGTTCCTAATACGTGACATCAAATGTCACCTACACGAACCTAATAATGTCTCCCACTTATACTCAAAGCAGATTGGCAACGGTCTTGACACCCATTCCTTTCACATGTCTCTCGAATGTATTCAGAGGCAGACCCTTTGTGAATGGATCAGCTAGGTTGTCTTCCGACGCGATCTTTGCCACCTCTATATCTCCTCTCTCAACGATTTCTCGTATAAGATGTCTTTCCTTCAGTGTTCTTGTTTGACTCGTGGACTCTTGGTTCCCTTGAATTTGTAACTGCCCCTAGCAAATATTGCTAGACAAATTCGAAACTCCATCCAAGTCCACTAAGAAGGTCTAGAGCCAAACTGGTTCTTTCACTGCTTCACAAGCAGCTACTTGCCCGGCTTCCATGGTTGAGTAAGTGATGCATTTCTACTTCACACTCATCCATTCATGGCTACACTTCCCAAATTAAAGCACACTAACTGAGGCAGATAGTTTCTGGAATCTATGTTTGATTGGAAATTCGAGTCCGTGTAGCCTATGGGGATTAGATTATCTGACTGATAAACCAACATTCTATCTCAAGTTCTTTTCAGATACTTCAGAATGTTTTTAACTGCCGTCCAATGTTCTTTCCCCGGGTTACTTTGATATCTTGCCACCATGCCAACGGCAAAGCAGATATCCGGTCTCGTACACAACATTGCATACATAAGGCTTCCGATAGCCGAAGCACAAGGAATGCCTCTCATGTCATCTATCTCCTTTTGTGTCTTAGGGCACATTTTCTTGGATAGATGGATTCCATGCCTGAAAGGTACGAAGCCTTTCTTGGAATCCTGCATGTTGAATCGTTTCAAGACAGTGTCTATGTATGAAGCTTGCGATAAGCCTATCATCCTTTTCTTGTGATCTCGAGTGATCTTGATCCCAAGGATGTGCCCGGCTTCCCCTAAGTCCTTCATATCAGACTGTTTTGAAAGCCATGCCCTTACGTCTGATAACACCTTTACATCGTTCCCGATGAGCAGAATGTTATCTACGTATAGTACTAAGAATACCAATGTAGTTCCGACACGCTTTTTATACACATAACTCTCGAACTCGTTTTGATCAAACCCATAAGACTTTATAACATGATCAAAACATTGGTTCCAAGCTCTGGATGCCTGTTTGAGTCCGTAAATGGACTTCATGAGCTTACAAACTAGGTGTTCTTGCCCTTTTCAATAAAGCCCTGGGGTTGTTGCATATAGATTTCCTCATCAAGACTTCCGTTAAGGAAAGCTGTCTTGACATCCATTTGCCAGATTTCAAAATCGAGATGCGCAACTATCGACAAGAGAATCCGGATGGACTTTAAGCATTACTACAGGTGAAAAGGTTTCCTCATAGTCTATCCCTTCTTTCTGAGTTTAACCTTTCGCCACAAGCCTTGCCTTGAAGGTTTCCACCTTCCTGTCCGGTCCCCTCTTTCTCTTGTATACCCACTTGCAACCAATAGGTTTAACCCCATTAAGTGGTTCGACTAGCTCCCACACTCTGTTATGATCCATAGACCCATTTCTGCTTTCATTGCCTTTTGCCAAGAAACCGCATCCTTATCTTGGATTGCCTCATCGTATGTCCATGGGTCTGATTCATCTTGTCCGGAATCAAGTCCGAGGACTCTCCTATCCCCATGAATCTCTCGGGCTGTCTCACAACCCTCCCCACTACGACGAGGCTCCGGCCAGAAAGTGTGTCGTTTGGTATATCATCTTGTACTGATTGGCAATGAGGTTAGTCCCTTAGCTCACTTAAGGTAATCTCATACGGGTCTTCTTTTCGTTCATATAGTCTTCCTCAAAAATCTAAAGTGGGTGCTTATGACCACCTTTCGATCTTTTTGGGACCATAAAACATACACCCTTTTTGTTCCTCGGGGTATCCTATAATGACCTTAATTACGATCGAGGATCCAATTTCCCGGCTTCCTTGTCCAACACGTAGGGCGGACACCCCCAAATTCTCATGTGTCTCATACTAGGCTTGCGCCCGGTCCACAATTCTTTGGGAGTTTTGGGAACCGATTTGGATGGCACCAAGTTCAGAATGTAAGCCGTTGTTTCCAAGGCATGACCCGAGCGACTTGGGAAGATCCGCAGATAACTCATCATTGATCTAACCATTTCCAAAAGAGTTCTGTTTTTCGCTCTCGCAACCCCGTTTTGTTGAGGGGTTAAGGTGCGATCATTTGGGATGCAATCCCTTCATCCAAACAAGTAGTTCAAAACTCATTCTTTGAGGTACTCGCCTCCACGATCGGATCGTAGAGACTTGATACGTTTTTCCCTATGATTCTCTGCTTGAGCCTTAAATTCTTTGAATTTCTCAAAGGTCTCAGATTTATGCTTCATAAGAAAAATATAATCGTACCTCGAGTAGTCATCAATAAAAGTGACGAAATACTCATAACCTCCTCTTGCCATGGTTGACATTGGACCACATACGTCTGTGTGAACGATTTCTAACACTTCTTTGGCTCTGAATGCCCTCTTGGTCATTTTACCCTCCAAACATGATTCGCATGTTGGAATTGGTTTAACTTGGAGAGACTCCAGTGAACCGTCTTTCACCAACCTTTGGATCCTCTTTGGATTAATATGTCCCAATCATAGATGTCATAGAAGTGTTTCGTTCACGTCTGATGAATGTTTTCTTTTACCGAAAATAGTTGATGTGTTATAAGATGCATTTCGTGAGTGGTGTGCACAGTTAATTGTATAGAGATTACTTGGCCAATGTCCCATAACAGATACACTCATCATTTGAAGAAATGATGTCATTCTTATTAGAAGAAACTTAGTGTCCTTTAATAGAATTTTAGAAACTGAAAGTGAATTCTTTCTAAAACTGGGAACATAAAGATAATCTCAAAAAAAACTTTATCTTTAAAAGACAGGTGCACTTCTCCCACTGCTTTAACCACTACTTACGTAGCATTGCAATAACCGTTACTATCGTAGCATTGCAATATCTGCCACTTACGTAGCATTGCAATAACCGCTACTTTCGTAACATCGCCCAGTGTGATGAGGATCTCACTCCCACTAAGTTGCCGAATCAGTTTGAACCCGTGAAGCAAACATGATTAGTGGATCTCGTATCAACCACCCACGAATGAGAAGTATACGCCGCTAAACAAGTTTTAACAACTAGCGCGTGAGAATTACCTTTCTTTCCGTCCCTTTTGGGGTTGGAACAGGCAAACGTCCATTGTCCTCTTTCACCGCAGCTTAAGCACTTCCTGTTTGGATTTACCTTGACACCACAAGCATTTCTCATCTTACCATTGTCCTTGGCAACAGTTGAGTTTTATTGCTTATGGCTTTTGGTCCTCTTCTTTTTCTTGCCTCCCTTTAGCCTAGAAAATGAAAACTTACCATCTGCCGTGAAAGCTTGAGTTTGGTGCCACATCAACATCTCTGCCGAGACCAAAGCTTGCAACAAATCAGCTAGCGAGGCCAAAATGCTCAGAAACTTTTGGGCAGAGAGTGAAGTACCAAATTCATCTGAGTCCCCAGATTAAAATCTGCACTCAGAACCTCAAGTTTGTTCAGATGGGCCATCATTCTGAGGACGTAATCCCTTACGGGTTTGTCCTCCACCATTATCAACGATGACATCTCTCGCAAGGTGATCTGATGGGTCCCGCATTTTTAACCCGTCAGTTGGCTTATCTGATTTTGGTGTGTCAAGAATCCACTTGTGCTTTTGTGCAGTTAGGACAATTATAATTTTTCGTTTCCAATATAGTTTCCATACATATTGTATTGACTTTAAGTATATTAACAGTGGATTAAAAGGTTGTGACATGATGAACTGAAATAAATAATAATATGCATAAGCACAAGTATATCACAAAATTTGATCACATGTTTCATATTAAAATCTCCAAAAAATATGAACATGCATCAGCCAACATCTCGAAACAGTCTAAATAAGCCACGTGGGGTGGGTCATTATTTAAACACATTCAAGCAGGTTACAAACAAGAAAAGTTACAAACCTTTAATATCCAAATTAATAGTTGGCTCCCACTTGACCAATATAAAATTGACAGGGACTTCGGGAAAGTATATGCATATCAATTTTATACCTAAGTAATAACCATGATTAAATACAGAATTATTATTTCGCTTTGAACGAGCCTCGTGGGGAGGGTCATCGTCGCCACTAGTAATAATCCGCAATCATCGGTTAGGAATTTATTCATGTGAAAGCTATCTTTTGACCGTCCCGTGGGGGGAATTTTTCCAAAAGAATTCACAAATAAATAAATCATGGAGGTCAATAATTAATTCAATTTTATTATCCGGAATAAAATTGTCAATTAATTGTTTAAACATACTTAGTAATTTTCGAAAGTGAGATTTTTCAAAACATTTTCTCATGCATCGCAAATTTAAACACAATTTAAATAAGCATAAATAATGCATAAACATCAAGATAAAAAATTAAACATATTGGGCACATTTATCCAATTGTCATGGTTAATTTTGTCATGTCTTGATCTTGAGAAATCGTCTTCATAGCCTTCATTGTTCGTCTCGAAAAGCTCCCACTCGACCGTTTCAAAAAAAATGCCTTGTCAAGACACGTGGCTCGCGGGTCGGAGTGCCCGCCTAGCACTCCCCCGGCCATGTCGAATGGCGCCCGTGCAAAGACGCGCCAAAGCGCCAAGACGCGTTGCCCCCGTCGCCAGCGCCCATCTCGGCAATGAGCTTAGAAGTCGCCCGAGTCGCCCTCGCGCCCCTCGGCGTCGTCGCCGCCGTCGCCAGCGCGCCCATCCATACACCCGCGCCACCTGCGTCGCCCGCGCATGCCAGCGTCATGCAATCGCCGCTCATCGTAGCCCGTCTTATTATAAGCGGTATCGCCCGTCAAAACGCGCCCGCATCGCCCGTCGGGATCCGCGTGGCTCGGCCCCTCGGCCTCGCCCCTACGCCCGTGCTTTCGCCCGTAAGCGTCGCGTCGTAGCGTGTGCCTCCCTTGTACGTTCGGCGCGATACCGCGCCCCACCGCTGTTTTGGATCCCATCTTTTAATTTTCCGTCTCCGCCTCCGTTTCCGATCCGATTACAATTTATTTACAAAATAAATAAACCTAGATCTAGACTAGTCTATTACATTGATCAAATCAAACAAATACTAATCTACTTGTGGATTTTCTCACGAGGCAAAATGAATCCGAACTAATCAAATTAAAAAACCACAATTTATATGCATGCATAAATTAAACACATTAAATTCCATGACAATTGGATACCTGCAAAAAAGATCTAGCAATTCTACTATCCAATTTCAAAATTTAATGACAGCGAATTAAATTACAATTTAAAATTCAGAGCCCAAAACCGAGGCTCTGATACCAGTTGTTGGGAAATGATTCGCACGGATCTATTCGGGATGAATATTTAAATACAAATTTAATTCTAACAATTATTACTAGCATGAATTAACCCATATTAATTCAAATAATAATTTCAACAACAAATCATGCATATAAACAATTCACGTAAATCCTACGCATGCAGAAATATTACGAGTTTACGTGAACTTACCTCTTGGAATGGCAATGGTCTTGTATGTGAAAACACACCAAAGTCCTTCCCAAGTATTCCCTAGTCCTTGCTCGACAATCCGGTGGAAGGATACTCGCGAACAATTAACAAAAGGAAAAATAAACTTTGTTGCACCACTTTCGTGGATTTGCTAATTTTTCCAGCACATGGAATTGCTCTTGGGAATGAAAGAATCATCCCCTATTTATAGACAAGGTGGTAGTCGAAATTTTAGGGAAAAAACAATGTGGGAAAATCTTTTCTTGATCTCCAAGAAATCTTGAATATATCTCCTATATTCTTTTTTCCATAATTACAATATTCCACAAAAATCCCACCTTATCGAGTTATGGCCAATATTTTCGAAAATTTAGGGCAAGAATCCAAGATTTGGATCTTCTTGAATTTATGAGATATCTTTGTATTTCAAGAAATACATATCTTCCATAATATCTTTTCAAGAAAATCAAGAAAATCTTTCTTTCCCTTAATTATCAAAATTTTCAAAATATCAAGTATGAATAACCAAGTGGGAGATTTCTTGAATTTAATGAGATAATCTTGTATTCCAAGAATACATATCTTCATTCCATAACAAAATTCAAAGAAAATCTTTCAACCCCTTTTATCCATAAATTTCGAAAATTATGAGGAAAAATAAGCAACAAATTTATTTTATTTTTAAACACCTTTTTCAGTTATTGGACTTTATGTTGGGCTACTTGGGGGGCCTTTAGGAGAATTAAGATTGGACCTTCCAATGGACCTTGAATTATCAATATTGAGCCACAATATTATTCAAGCCCATAAATATTAATTAATCCCACTACATAATTAATATTGCACTATCCATCTTAACCCATATTACAGTTAATATGGCTCCCGGTTATTATTTCTCGTGTTTAAGATTATCTAGCCCATTAATTAATTCAAGCCACTGAAATAGCTTTCCATTAATTAATATCTTTTATCCTTGGTAAAGGGACGGTTCAACATTATTATCCATACCGGAAACTAGTTCCACTTGCAAGATTTGGTATGATAAACCTTTTGAACCTCCCAAGGGGGCAAATCGAACAAGCGTACTTGCACACGATTCTCCGTATTAAATCTTAGCAATCACATGTAACCAATAATATTGCCCAAGATATAGGGTATTGAATCTCACTGATTCTCTTCCCATAATAAGTCAAAGCAATAGTTACTAACCACACGCAATCCTATTTAAGGGACGAAGATTAAGAAATAACTAACCACTGGGGTCTAATTCTTCCTAGTTCAGTTCTGAAGAATTTATCCTCCTGTAGGTCCTCTTTAATGCATCAGTCATGCACTAGTGTAATCTCTTGGTCAAGACAAACCAATCTGAGCCTTACACTACAACCTTTCACGATGGATTGTTCATTTCCATCTAGGTCGTGAATGGTGTACTTTTAGTTACAAGGAACTGTTAATTTAATCTTCTGTGATCTTGGTATCACTAAATTAACTACAATGTAACACGTACTATTTAATGAACAGTTATGCAGTAAATATATGTAACATTCGATGATATTTAAAGCATCAGTGATAAATAATGTATTTCAGTAAATAAGTCTGAAATTCAGTCAGTCTGATTATACAAAGTAAAAGCATACTTTTCAGTATAATCCCAACATGGTATGCTCGCTGAGGTGTTCGCCACGTTCACCTGATGTATGCTTTGCATGGCACGCATTTCCATCTTCTTCCGCCTGTTTGATAACATCGGTGCCTAATAGCATCCACCCACTGGACCATAATCAGGACGAATCATGTTGATTTCTTGACTCTCTCGACCTCTGCTCATGGTAGGAGCTCCTCTCTTGTGTAATTCCAACTTCTTGCGGGATTCCTCGGGATCACTATCAGATGCTTCGTCTGCCTTACGCTTACCCCTACGATCACCTGATTTTTCAGTTTGGGAGTCTCTGTTCACCGGCTTTTTGAGGAACTGTGTAAGACGATTCTCTTCATATAATTTCCAAAGTTGACGAAGTAAATCGTGACATTCATCGGTATTATGTCCGATGTACCCATGATAATTACAAAACTTGGAAGCATTAAGCCGATTTTTATCTCTTACGATTCTTCGTGGCTTATCCAACATATCCCGATCCTTAATTTGATTAAATATCGTCTCTGCTGAAACGCCTAGAAGACTTCGTAGTGCATGTGCTTCTGCTCCTTCTTCAAAAGGTTTAAAAGATCCTGGGGGTTTATACCCCCCCTCATTCATTACTCTTTTACCAACGACTCTTTTGTTGCTACTTCTTGGCCTAACCGTGATTGGGCAAGCAGATCCTGCATAGCTATAATCTTGGCTGCTCGCTCTCGAAATTCGGCATATGTGTTTGGCCAATCCTGATGCATGGCTTTCCACATATCCGTATTTAGGGTCAAGTCCCCCCACCACCGTGAGGATTTTTGCATCCTCTTCAACTGGGGCTCCATCGTACAAACATTTGTCAAATCTTTCAATATATGCTCGATCTGATTCACCCTTTAGCTGGGAGAAATGTGCCAACCTCTGTTTTGGTGCTGGGCGAGCACACATGGATGAAAAGTGGGATTAAAATTTTTGTCCCAGTTGTGCGAAGGACGTGATGGACGCAGCGGGTAAAGTTGAAAACCACCTGTCCAAGGTCATGGAAAAAGACAGGCACTGAGTTGCGTCAGTGGCACCCATTGCGATCATATAATCTGAATATTTACTAAGGTGAACATAAGGATCCGACTCCGCATCGAACATTGGTATGGGTGGCCGATTCTTTGCCACCTTTTCTTATATTTCTGCTGACATGATAGATAAGGCGAGCGGCGAGCATGGGACTGCGCTCGCTCGAGTGATCCCTTTAGTAGCTGCAAGATCGGCCTGCAAACTCTCTATTGCCTTTTGCATCTCGGCCAGTTTGGCAGAACTGATTGACCCGGAACGAGGCTGGATTCCATCTTGAGGACCTGGTCGGTCATGCTCAGGATGGGACAGTCCCCCTTTTCGTATTGATTCTTGATTATCCATTCGATGATGAATAGACAATCTAGTCCAGACTGGCCTTTCAGGATCACGAGGCCGTTCATGATGTGGACGATCATGATGTTCCATTTGGGAATCTTGAGGTCATTTATGTGGTGGACGATCAGGATGTTCCACTCGGGTCACTGTGTTTGTATGATATTTCTTTCCAGGATCTCGACGTCTATGCTCGCCAATACGCTCTTTTGCTAATACTCTCAGACGTTCAAACGATGATTGCCTGGAAGCTTGGGGCTGTTCTCCATCCGACTGACTTCCTGCCTCTTTTTCAACCTGCATTCGTGCAGCTTTCTTTTTGACTTGATCGCTATCAAAAGTTTTCGATCGTCGATCATCATCATTTGGAGCTTTTAACTTTGCCAACTCTTTATCAGTTCTTTCTTTCTGCGCTTTTAGCAAAAAGGTAATGGCTTTTGTTGTTGTTGTTGGATCACTGGCAATTTCTTCCAGCCCGATAGTTTCCACCGTCTCGTTTTCTTGAGGTTGTGCTTGAATTCCTTTAAAATTGTGGAACCGGTTGTGTCCCGATTTCTCCATTTGAGTATTCCTAGATTGAGGCATTATATTTCTTTTTTCTGCCTCGGCTATCTATACCCTCCTTCTAGCGCCAATTGTTGCAAGCCGTTTTTTAATGAGAATACTATGTGGCTAATTTTAAAACAACTCACAAACAAAATAAGTACGTGTACAATATTACAGTAAATAACAAGAAATTGTTGACCCAGTTCATCAATAAATGACTACTTTGGGGGCATTCCAAGCCAGGGATGTTATATTGCGAGGTTTACGTCTACAGTACACAATACTACTCGTGGAGAAAACTTCCTTCTACGAAAGATGGTGATTTGGAAAATATGTGCGAGTACTTGGGAATTTTTCTGAACCCTCTTACTGCTCTTTTTTATTCTACTTATAGTACTTTGACAAGCATGTGCTGGTTTGGCAAGCATGAGCTGGAGACTTCGTGTCTTGCAAGAACTCATGTGATGCTGCCACATTTTCAACTTCGTCTTCCTGATTGACCTTTGGATTTACTTGCTTATAAGGCATTCTTTTTGTCGTCCAGATGGTTCAGTTAGTGACTTAACTTTTATGTCATATGCCCTTTGTATCAACTTTTGCTCCCGATTGCTCTGCTCGCCCCTTTGACCATATCGATTTTGTACCGGAACAATGTCCTTAACGAGCATACAAGAATGACTATAATGCTTGCCAGATTTGGGGAGCATACTTGTTTGGTCGGCAAGTCGAGCATACTTGTATGGTTGATAAAGCGAGCACACTTGTATGGTTGATAATTATTATCTAGGCGAACACCTCTCCATCGGACATGGTTATTTTAATAATTTATTGATACACGTGTCCCTCCGACGTGTACAAATAAATAGAGGTAAAAACATCGATCACAATAGCAACTTTGTCAAATCTAATTGTTTCTTGCCAACCTGAGTTGGGGCAACAATTATTATCGTTCTTTGCTTATTAATTGTGTTTTTCGATCGCGGTTCTCATCAGCAAGCTAGTGTTTGGGGGCACAAATATTTCGAGAACAATTTTAAAGATTGGTTCGGGTTAAGACCAAGGTTGATCCATCCAATTTCTTCAGAAATGAGCAGAGCATTCCTCCTTTATTTTCTAAGTAGGAGAACTAAACATAATTGCTTGATAAAATTTTGATTCAATACTTCGAATCGTCTTGTAACTCAGGTAGAGTCGAGTTCAGGTCTTATATTTTATTACTTTTATCAATTTTATTATATTTTTGTTTCAATCTGAGTGACAAAAAAAGTTCTTTGGTCCCATAAATTTTTTGTAACTCGTTTTTCATCCCAAAAAATTTAACTACCCAATTTCGGTCCCCTAACTATCTCGATTGTCCAATTTTGGTCTCATTTTCGTCAAAAAATAGAAAGTTTTGTCATTTTCGGTCATGTGCAAGTCACGTATCGGTTAAAATTACGAGTTTTTGAGCTCGTAGCTGACGTGGAATTGACTGTTCAAAGAAAAGTTCATTTTTCTAAAAAAAAAATAGAAATACAAGAAAATTTCTCCTAAGTGCAGAAAAAATGAAATTTTAGCGTCCACGTCAACTACGAGCTCAAAAAGCCCATGTTCAAATACCTCATTCCTTCACATGATAGAGTTCATAATGAATCCAGCCCATGAGTGATGGGGAGTATTAAGAATTTAATATAAATAAATTGATTCCAAACCTGATAAAGATGAGATATAATTATTTTCAATGGGATTTATATATCCAATGTCCATCCTCAGATCTCACTAGTTCAAAATAAAAGGACAAGGCTATGTCAATAAAAAAGCTACAAACATTTATTTGTGGTCATTAAAAAATAGAGGAGGAATGCTCTGTTCGTTTCTGAAAAAGTTTGTTGGATCAACTTTGCTCTTCACACGCACCAATCTTCCAAAATTGTTCTTGAAATACTTAAACCCCCAAATACTTGCTTCCTCATAACTCGTTCTCCCAAAAATGTTATTCCGTCCCACATCAAGATCCCTATAATTAAAATAAGCCGCCCTCGGAGATTTTGTCACGTAACGCGCCATGAAACCGTAAAATCTCCTTATCCACTCAACTTTTTCTTCCATCTCATTAGGGTTACCCCACACCACCCCATAATGGATATGGAAAACATTCCCTTTCCGATGTGGGAACGGAGTTTCGGATTCCGAGATAGTGTCCAGTACCCCTCCGTACGGACTGAACTGCAATTGAGCAGTTCCTACCTCATACATAAATTCCCACATCTCTCTCAGCCCATTCACGGGAATCGGACTACTCACGTAGTCCGATTTCCCTTTCGAATAAAAGTTCCCTGGTGGAGTCCTTTCCAGCAATATTTCGAGTGGCAAACCCGGAACCCCTACGAAAACGAGCACAGATTCGATCCAGCTCATTTCGGTGGAGTCTTTTTCGACCACACCCAGCTCTGGGAACTGCTCCTTCATTAGTGGCAAAAGATCGCGAGTGGGGCCCAGGTACAACGCCTGGAAAGACGCTACGACGGTTCTGTTTTCCACAGTCACGTAAACCCTGAGGACGAGATTCTCGTCGGTCTTATCAGCGACGTACTGCCACCTGTGCAGTAGCTGCGTCGCGGATTCCGACGTTCTGGTGACGTTGAGAAACGTCACCGTTTCAGGAACAGTAACCAACGTGACTTTAAATTCTAAAACAATTCCGAAACTGGTCCCACCGCCTCCTCGTATGGCCCAAAAGAGATCCTCCCCCATGCTTCTCCTATCCAAAATTTGGCCGTCGGCGGTTATCAGTTTTGCGTCGATGATGCGATCGGAGGCGATTGCATGTTTACGCGAAATCATGCCGTACCCTCCGCCGCTGAAGTGGCCGCCCACGCCTACGCTGGGGCAAAGACCCGCGGGAAAAGCGAGCGTCTTGCTTTTCTGCGCGATCGCATGGTAAAATTGGCCTAATGTTGCGCCAACTTGCACGCGTGCGGTTTTTTTATCGACGTTTATGGATATGGATTGGAAGTTTCTCATATCGACGATGACGAAGGGGTTTTTAAGGAGGTGTAAGAAAGGCCCTCGTAGTCATGGCCGCCGCTACGGACTCTTATCTGCAACCCGAGTTTCCTGGAGCAGTAAACTGCTGCAAGAATCTCGGGTTCGTGAGACGGTGTCACGATCAGATCTGGCCTCTCGCGGGAGGTAATTGATAGTACTCTTATATTTTGTGTTTGTAGGAGAGATGTGTAAGTTGGATTTTCAGGGGTGTATGTTAAATTAGTTGATGAATTCGAGCCTCCAATTTTATTGGAAAGACACTCGATGAATTCATGGGAGATGTTATAAGAAGATCCCAAGAATAAAATGTTTGCAAAAAATAGTAAAAATGAAATGCGGGAATACTCCATTTTTCTTGTTAATCTAGTTGTGTGTTGTTTTTTGGAGCCAACCCGTCTAATTATATATAGATGATGTTGGTGGCCGTTGTTTTGAAGGTGTGGGTAGTAGGTGAGAATATTAATTATTTGCAACCTACATATTACTTGACTAGTGATTTACAAATCCAAGAATTTTACATGAATGACGTGGAATTGTGGATAAACGTCTATTCATAATTAATTAGGTGAGGAAAACTAGTTTAGTTGTTCACATGACAATTTTCTTCTTTCAAATTATATAAGACAAGGATGAATAATTAGAATTAGGATGGTATCAGAGCCTTTAAGAGAGTGTTAAGGGAATAATATAAATGAATTAATTTTGCACCTCTCTACAAGTTCGAACTTTTAAATTGAACGGAATTCTTCAGATGTGAATGTTATATGCTCGGATTGCTATAGCTCGTATCCTAGTTCTCATTGTACAAGTGATATATGGCTGATATTCCTGATCATTTTCTTAATTTTTAGCTGAAAAGTAGCAAGTGTAAAAAGTCGCATGCTTCTAGTCCATGCATGCACGAGTCATAAAATACATAAACCAAATACACTTATTTGAATTATGAACAACCATAAAGCATCAAGTTGGTATGGAAATTAAAGTCAACATATCAACTATTGTGTTCCCATTTATATTCAAAATATTTATATGGATGGTAATTGTGTAATATTAAAATATACAACTCTATCTTTGAATTTTATAAATTAACTATTGAAGTCAACAGTCAACTGGTGGCAAGAGGTGCATGCTTTTTCTATTTTTTTTTTAATGCATTATAAATTAAGAAAGTAAGGAATCATCTTAATTTGACTTTGAACCTTTGCATTTTATATTAGTTTTTTTTTTTTTTTTTTGACAGGGAGTGCATTTTATATTAGTTATAAGTCATAGGTAACCACTGGATTTGGATTATCACTATTTGGATGCGTACTTAACGTTTGTAACCAACTTTCGAATAACATATAGGATTAATAACCCGTTCATCAAAAGACCATGCATGAATTATCAACTATTATTTAAAAAATCATAAATTACTTTTTTTTTAACTTTTAAACTATATAATTTTTCATAAGCCTTAAATAGCATTGTAAATGGGCTAATGTAACTGGAGAATAAAGAATTGCCTACGAAAATTTACATATGGTTACCGAATTTTTTAACAAAAATAATTTGGTCCTTAAAAAGTGAGAATTGCTTACTACTTATCTTTGATTTTTTAGAATTTTAATAGACATATAAATTACCATGAACAAACTTCCTACACACTCGTAATTTTTGTAGAAAAAAAAATTACCTACACAAATAATTCCCTAGACAATTTACATTTTTTGAGACAATATATATTTGTAGTCAGAAATGGCTTACAAACAAATTGATCTATGGATTATATTTCTGTAGGCAAATTTTTCTATAAATGAAAATTCTTATAATTAGAAAATTGTGTAGGCAAGTCAGCAATCAATCTTTACTATTTAAGGACGAAATTATTTTCGTTGAAAATTCGTAGACAAATTGAAAGGAAAGTTTCTCCAACAGAAGCAATTAATTAGTCACGTAATTCAAATCTAGTATACATTAGCTAATCTGACATGCCTCTTCTAAAACTTACATTCCCTGGCCTTTTACACAAAAGGTGGGATATATAGTTTGCTCGTTTCTAAAGAAATTACTCGGATCAACTACACTTTTTTACCCTAACCAACCTATCAAAATTACCATTAAAATACTTTAATCCCCAAACCCTAGCTTGTGCATGACTAGTATTGTTGCCCTCACTATTAATCCCCAAATCAAGACCCCTATAATTAACATATGCACATCTTGGAAATTTGGACACATAACGACCCATATATCTATGCAATCTTCTAATCCAACTATGTACCTTTTCGACGCATTTCTGCCCGGTTCTTTCCATACACCAAATACTGGATTCTGTACAAATTTCCTACTCATTGAGGGAACGGAATCGCGGATTCCGATATTTCGCTCATTCTTCCACTGTAAGGAATAAGATCCAGCACAACTCCAATAGCTTCTTTGTCACGTAACAACTTCCACATGCCTTCGATTTCGCCTTGAAATACAGCCTTGTTAGAGGAGTTTTACTTGCTAATACTTGTGGAGAAACTTTAACATCATATCAGCCGAAGAAAAGAGCCAATTGAACCCAACTAACTTCTTTACAATCTTTGCTTTCTACTCCTAACTCGGGAAACTTTTCTTGCAGAATTTCGAGCAGCTTATCTTTCGTGCCAAGAAATTACCATCGAATAAAACGTGGCGAAAATTGTTTTACGCGGATTTATTCTGCTCAAACTCGCGGTTATGTATAATTCCTTTGCAAAACTTGGAGCAACGCGCTGCCATTTGTGAATAAGATCCGTCGCATTTTCTTTGAGAGTTCTGTTTACTGAAAATAAGGTGACAATTTCCGACACAGGCACCAGTCTCACTATCCAGGCGGTTATAACGCCGAAACTGGCACCCCCGGCGCCTCTGATGGCCCAGAAGAGATCCTCCCCCATTGATTTTCTGTCGCGAACCCTTCCTTTAGCATCAACCAATCGAGCATCCACGACGTTGTCAGCAGCCAGGCCGTACTTCTTCAACAAAGGGCCGTACCTGTAGGGAATATTTTGTGATAGCTTTATTGATAATTAATCAACAACAACATACAGAGAATACTGATACAACTGTATATTTATGTGGGACAAAGATGGGGCAAAATGTTATTAGGCCTGTAACTTGAGGTGTTCTAATTTAAAGATAATAATTTTACGAGCTTGAAAATATAGGACAACATGTTTTATAATCTCTAAATATAGGACAATATGTTTTAAAATCTGTAAATGTAGGACAATATGTTTAAAACTCTATAAATGTAGGACAATAAAGCTTGAATAAGCCCAAATATGGTTGAAATGTCATGTGAGTCGATTGTCCTACATTTACAAATTTACAGACTTATGAATGTAGGACACTATGTATTCAAAATCTGTAAATTTAGGACAATCTTGCAACTCATAGAGAAAAAAAGTTTTTTGGTCCCATAACTTATCCACTGTCCATTTTTCATCCCAAAAAATTTAACTGTCAAATTTTAGTCCTATAACTAAATTGACTGTCCAACAAGGACTCACCTAGCAGCGATGAGGAGCGAGCCTACATGCAAAACACCCCGTATGCTTCGGCAATTGGCAGTTTAATGTATGATATGGTGTGTACAAGACCAGATATTGCACATGCAGTGGGAGTGGTTAGCCGGTTTATGGGTAATCCGGGCAAGCAGCATTGGGAGGCAGTGAAGTGGATCCTTGCATCCAGTGATCTTGACAAAGGAGGAGTACAACCGGGTATGTGTTTACTTTTGGTGGTACAGCAATTTCTTGGGCTTCTAAGTTGCAGAAGATCATAGCTCAGTCCACTGCAGAAGCAGAGTACTTTGCAGTTACTGAGGCTAGCAAGGAGATGGTTTGGCTGCAGAATCTCTCGTGTGAGTTGGGGAAGGAGAAAAAGGATAGTATTCTGTATAGTGACAGTCAGAGTGCTATTCACTTGGCAAAGAATCCGGCCTTTCACTCTAGGATGAAGCATATTGAGTTAAGGTATCATTACATACGTTACCTCATTGAGAACAAGATCTTACAGCTGATGAAGATCCGAGGAAGTGAGAATCCTGCTGACATGTTGACTAAGGTTATAACCTTAGAGAAGTTGAAGTTATGCATGACTTCAACTGGTCTTGGAAACTGAGATGAAGGTCTGGCACTACTACCAGTGAGAGAGACCGTTGAAACGGAGGAGACAAGTTACAGTTGAAGTCAGTCTCCAGGTGGGAGATTGTTGGGATTGTTGGAGCCTGATCGAAATCGAGATGCAGAGCGCGGGAGGCGCTCGACTAGTGCTCGTGGTCGAGCACATCTGCTCGGTCGAGCACCCCCCTTTCCAGCGGGTAGAAGGCGCTCAACCATCAGAAGAGATAGAACACTTCCGCTCGACCTAGGTCGAGCGGATTAGACTGCCTGTTTTCAGATTTTAGGGTTTTGGCCCAAGTCTCATATTTAAATACTTTTGACTCATTGTATTTGTACATCACCAAAAATATAGTAGATCTCCTGGCTTGGTAGTGCCCCCAGACGTAGTCATTCCTAACGAACTGGGTAACCAAATTTGTGTTCCTTAATTCTTGTTTCTATTATTTTCTCCATAATTGCTGCTTTAATCTTAACAAGAAATATATATAATTAGAAAATTGTATAGGCACGTTGTAGGTAAATTTTACTATTTAAGGACGAAATTATTTTCGTAGAAAATTTCATAGGCATATTAAAAAATTCGTAGGTTTCGTTATTCCGCTCAAATAAATATATGTTTGTTTGTATATCTAGTCTAGTCTAGTCTAGATAATATTATTTGACTTGTTAAGGTAGTAATGTTTACAAGAAATGTTGATTTTCAAAGCTTGTTTTTAATTAACTGAAATTAATCACAACATGATGACATACAATATACATATACACACACGTCTCTAGAACTAGAAGAGTTGAATCTCAGCTTAAAATATCTATTATGGATGTTAACATATATAGAACACTATAAGATATATATAGTTTAAAAAAGTCAAAATAATAATATTAAATATTATAAATAAATTTGATAGAAAATACTTTCAGCTAGCTCAAAACATGTTTTACCTTAATACTTACGAGGGAGTTTTGATTCATATTCTACATATGAAACCTAATTCGGCTAACTCCTAATTGCTAGCTTAGTTATTACTACCTCCAATTCAATGTATGCGTGTTATCTTGGATCTATATGCATATATTATGAAATTAAATAATTGACTTCCTACTATATTTTATTAGTTAAAGATTTTATAGAATGTGAATATTCATTTCTACCTGATTGCACAAATTTTAATACTAAAATAAATTCCCAAAAAGAAAGTCGAAATAACTTCCTCGGAAAAGAAACAGAAGAATAACCAAAATAAATTGGGCCACTAGTGCGAAGCCCAATAAAGGCTTTGTCCAAATTACTCGAGCTTAGGCCCAAATTTAATTGGTTACTTTCATCTCCGAAGCAGGTAATGGTCTATCTGGTCAAACCCACGACATTTCATATTAATAAAAGCCCATTAATTTATTCCTCAGGTTTTATTGAATATAAAATTTATTTTCATTTGACCAATTCATCTGACAGGCAATATTCGTTTGACGAGCAATAGGGACAGTTCACAATTTGATAGTACATGTTAGATTATCTAGTGTTACAATTATTATTGGAATCCGCTACTAATTATCATATTTTCTCGAGTTGGTAGGCTTAGGGGTGGAGGAAATATTGAAAATACCGGTATACCGCACTTACCGTACCGAAAAATATCGATTTTATTGAAAATTTCGGTACGATAACTGTATGAAAATATAGAAAATTTCGGTATACCGAAATATTTCGGTATACCGGTATCTATTGAAATTTCGGTACGGTATCGGTATGTAATATCGGCATACCAAAAATTTCGGTATACCGAATTTTCGGTACGACAACGGTATGAAATTTTTCGGTATCGAAAATTTCGATACGGTAACGGTGTGGCGAAAAAAAATTCGGTATGCCTTACCGTCCACCCCTAGGTAAGCTTGTGTATTTATATTTCCTCACTGAGCCCACTACATGAGGACTAAGCTAATACTATGATTTACATTTTTTTTTATGATTTGTAAGGTATCCCACCATGTACATTTAAGTGTATCGTGCATTTAGAATTATGCAATTTGTTATATTAAATACAATTTATTTATACTTAACCGTGCAATTATTAATATGAAAAAATAATTGCATAATTTAATGTAAATAAATTGTATATTTTAATATAACAAGTTGTAAATTTCTATATGCATACTAGACTTAGTCAGGCGGCTATTTGATTGATGTTCTTATTCTTTGTGAAAAGGTTCGATTATTTGTACTACTTCATAAGTTTTAAAAAGAAATTCGTGTAAACCTGAATATTATTAATAGGAGGCCGTATAATATTTCAAATAATTATGAAGATTTTATCTTTCTCATGTGCCATATCAAAATTTATTTATAAATTATAAAACGTATTACAAATTAACTTAATAGCAAAAGACAAAAATTCATATGAGACGATCTCGTGCATAAGACGGGATAAAACTTAAAATAAATTATATTTATCTCTTTCAAAGTGTTAAAGCGACGGTGTCCAATTTATGTCCAATTTTACCGTGAGACCGTCTCACGCAAATTTGCCTCATAGCAAAATGAATTCTTTAATTTGAGATTGTTACACAACCGATTTAATATTTACTCTGTCTCGCATGCGAATATAGCTGACCATAGAGTGGGCTTGGACAAGTCCTTGCCTGTTGTGAAATAAATCCGTAGATAATTATTGTTTTACTACTAAAAACGAAATTATGTTTATTACAAATTAATGAATAATATAAAAGAGAAAAGGGATTATAGAGCAATTAATGAAGATTAAGGCGCAGAATCAAAATCAATGATTAGCAGTGGGCCCCGGCCCAATTTGATTCTGACACACAAATTTTTGCTGGAGTCCAGGCTAGCAAATTATAACGGCTCTAACATGGGATGACAACAAATAAATGACCGTTGTGGGGTCTTCTCTTTCAAACAACCTACTACTATATAGCCGTTAGCACTTCCTTCCTTTATTCTCAACAAACCTCAAAGCCCAAAACAAATATCCCGTAGCATCAAAGTAAGATTTAACTTCTTTTTATCATTTGGCAAAATCTAGTTTTAAACAAGTTTTACGGTTTGCATTTTGGGTGTGTAATTTGAACAGTATTAGTTGTTTTATTAAAAGGTATTAGTTGTTTTACGATAGAGTATTAGTTTCAGAACAGGTGTACGGCAAAGTCTTGTTTAAAACAAGTTTTACGGTTCGATTGGTTTGCATTTTGGGTGTGTAATTTGAACAGTATTAGTTGTTTTACCGTAGGATTTGCATTTTGTGTATTTTGAACAGAATTAGTTGTTTCATTAAAAGGTATTAGTGGTTTTGCTATAAAGTATTAGTTTCATTGTATGTTTTTTTCTCTAATAATGTGTGTTTTGCTTGTTGAATAGGTTGGTAAACCTCGAAAGAAGCCATGACCATCGAGGTTAAAGCTGAGGCGGTGCAAGTGGAGGAGCCGGTGAAGGCAACGGCGGCGGTGGTGGTGGAAGAGGCCGAGACTGAAGTGAGGTGTGAGAAGGATGAAACGAAGCCAAATTTGGTGGAGAAAAGCTCTTCATACAGAGAAGAAAGCAACTTCCTCTCCGATTTAAAAGAGCACGAGAAGAAAGCGCTAAACGAGCTCAAAGCAAAGCTCGAAGACGCTATCCTCAACAACACGCTTTTCAAGAAAGAAGAAAAGGCGTGCATTGAGGAAGAAATCAAAGTAGAAAACTGCAGCGAAATAAAAGCAGAGGAATGCGAAGAAGAAAAAGAGAAGAAGCCCGAAACCTCTGATTCAGAATCGCATGATACAGATTTCTCAATCTGGGGGGTCCCGCTTTTGCCCAGCAAAGGCAACGACGCCACAAACGTCGTCGTTTTGAAATTCCTCCGGGCCAGAGAGTTCAATGTCGCTGAATCATTCGAGATGCTGAAGAAAACTCTCCAATGGAGGAAAGATTTCAAAATTGACACGATTCTGGATGAGGAATTCGGCGTCGATCTCGCCGCCGCCGCCTACATGGGCGGCGCCGACCGTGAGGGCCACCCGATTTGCTACAACATCTTCGGGGTTTTGGACAACGAAGAGATTTACGAAAAGACCCTCGCAACAGAAGAAAAAACAGAGCAGTTTGTAAGGTGGAGGGTTCAATTGATGGAAAAGGGGATTCAGAAGCTCGATTTCAAACCAGGGTGTGTTAATTCGTTGGTTCAAGTGAATGATCTCAAGAATTCTCCGGGGCCATCGAAGAAGGAGGTTCGTGTTGCAGTGAACAAAGCTGTTGCTCTGCTTCAGGATAATTACCCTGAATTTGTGGCCAAAAATGTGAGTTTTTTTCTTTTTTCAAGGTTTGATTTTTGAGTTGATGATTATCGATTCTTGGATGATTTTTGATGGGGGGTTTTGCTTGGTTGCAGATATTCATCAATGTGCCATTCTGGTACTACGCTTTTCACTCGCTGTTGTCTCCTTTCTTGACTCAAAGAACCAGGAGCAAATTAGTCTTTGCTCGTGCACCCAAGGTTACTGATACATTGCTCAAGTGAGTAAAATCTCCCTTTTTTTTTCAAGTGCATTTTTAAACGGTATTAGTTGTTTTCACTGAATAGTATTAGTTATTTTCACTGAAAGTATTAGTTGTGTACACGGTTGCAATATACAACTGGTTTACAAGAGAAATTATCTCTCTTTATTCTCATGTGTTAGTAGGTTTGACTGAAAAGTATTAGTCGTTTTCACTGAACAGTATTATTTATTTTCTTTGAAAGTATTAGTTGTGTACAGTTGCACTATACAGCTGGTATACACGAGAATTTCTCTTACTTTATTCTCATGTGTTAGTAGGTTTAACTGAAAAGTATCAGTAGTTTTCACTGAACAGTATTAGTTATCTTCACTGAAAGTATTAGTTGTGTACAGTTGCATCATACAGCTGGTGTAACCGTGCAAGAGACTTACTCTTGCTTTAATACGTTCGAATAAACGGTGAACAAATAAGACACAGACTATCAAACTTGATTGTAATTCAGGTACATTCCCATCCAAGAAATCCCAATTCAGTATGGAGGAATCAAGAGGGAGAACGACTTCGAGTTTTCGATTACTGATGGTGAAGCTACAGAAGTGGTGATCAAAGCTGGAACAACTGAAACCATTGAAATCCCAACACCAGAGGTACTACACAAAAATTACAACTTCAATAAATTTTACACAATTATGAAATTCTAGAACTGATCATAAAATGCTCACTTTCTTGATTTTTTTTCATCATTACAGTGTGGAACTACATTTATCTGGGATCTTGTGGTACTAGGATGGGAGGTGAATTACACAGAGGAATTTGTTCCCACGGATGAAAATTCATACACTATGATTATCCAAAAGGGTAAGAAGATGGTTTCGGGTGACGAACCAGTTCGTAAGACATTCAAGAATCATGAATCTGGGAAAATTGTGCTAACTGTTCAGAACTGCTCTGGGAAGAAGAAGAAAATGTTCTACAGATACAAGGTTAAGAAGGCTTGCTTCTGATTGGGGTGGATTTTGCTGGTTTGGAATTGGATTTTTGATGATTCTTTATTCGATTGATTTGTTTTCCAGATTTGGGTTCCAATAATTCGTTGTTCTTGAGTTTTTTGCTTGAAAGATCTGTAAACAAGGGTTGATGAAGAAATTTGATAGTTGCTCAATTTCATTTCTTCAATATTCACAATTTATTTCTATCAATGTTATTTCGCGGCAATTGTAACAATAATTTTATTGAATACTTGCAAAATGTCAACCTTTTTCCCCTCTCCTTACATGTGCTATAATGATTTTGAATTTGGTCTTTTGCGTTACTTCTTCGATCACATGATATTGCATTCACAAGGTGCACAATATTAAGATCCGATGCGCCAATATTCATTTTTATGTTAATCTATTGAACCGTAGGATAGGGGTGCCCAGGGAGATCCAAATAAATAATCCAAATAGTGGTGTATGGTATATCGTATTCGCATAAAACCTATTCGTTTGGTGGATTTTTTATGGAGCTTAACTATAGCATAAACCACTTGTACACTTTTTTTTAGGTTGTATTACCACTTGTACACTTAAGTATACAAGTAGTTTATGTAGATGTTGTGTTCCTTAAAAAACTCATCATACAACAACATATCAAAATCCGACACCATAATAATAATAATAAGAGTTAATTCTAAATAAATACACAACATTCAAGTCAAGTATCAATTTAATCAAGATTTTCAGAATTATAGTAAAAACGTCGAGAAAAAAATCACAAATGGACCTGTAACTTTGCCCGATTTCAGAAATAGTCTTGTAGGTGTTTGTTTTATCAATTGTGGTCCTTTTGTTTTCAATTGTAATCCTTTTTCGGAAAATGGCCGGAAATATGATGTAGCACACAAAATAATGCGAAAAAAACATTGAAATGACGGGTTCAATGAAAAAAAGAGAATAGTATAAGTTTCAACCCTCGCCTCAACATAAATCACTTGAAATTAGCCACGATAATGAATGTAATTCATGATTTTAAAGTTGCAATTCACGGGGGAGGTGTAATTAAAATATGAAATTGATTGATGATTTTTCTTCCTTGATGAAAGACAGTTCAAATGAGAGTGGTGACGAACGTCAATGTGATCAGAATAAAAAGTTATGTCAATTTTCCGATCAAACTTTAAATTATCTGGCGAAAATGACTACAATTAAAACCAAAAGGACCACAATTGATAAAATAAAAACTTATATGACTATTTCTGAAATCAGAGAAAATTACAGGACCATTTGTGATATTTTTTCCTAAAAACGTCTAACCTCTAATAAGGGACTTTTCATGCACAGTCTAAATTTAATTTTATTTTTGCTACATTATTATGACAGAAAACTTTTTAGAGTATGAATTTTCTATCACAATAAGTAGATATAACACAATGATGTAGCTAAAAATATTAAAATTAAACCATGTAGTCCTACATAACAAATCATATGTCACCCGCCGAAGGAGAAAAAACGTGCATCAATTTATTATCTGTATTTATTAATACTTGAATTAAAAATCGTGATTAAATTAATATTTAACCTAAAGATCGATGTATTTATTTAAAATTAACTCTAATAATAATAATAATAATAATAATAATAATATATATATATGTATATATTATATATATATATATATATATATATATATATATATGCGTGACGGTGTTTGAACCTACAATATTGCAGGGTAAAACATCCATAATTTAATACATTTCTTAGCTCGATTTTGATTAGAAACACAATATTGACAATATTGAATTTCTTATGATGGCTTCAAAACAAATTACTTGCACTACGGAACATAAACTACAAACAAGAATATCTAAGAGACAATTTATATTCCATCAATGATAAGTAGACAATATGAACATAAAATGTAATCTTTTCAAAGCTATAATCATTCTACTTTTTTGCTGAGAAATTCCAATTTTTATAACTAAAGGAAAAGAGATTAATGTTCTTCTACAGATATTCCCACTTTAAGAAACAACAGAGGGATTGAGAATATGAAAATTATTTACATATATTATACAAACAATCATGTAAAGATCAGGCCAACAAAAACACAAAATTGCCTGACTAAGATCAATTAGACCTTAAAAACAAACGAATTGAGATGGCTAACCTCGAACCCAAATTTAAAATTAACCCGAGCGATTATGTATACATCCACCTTCGATCATGCCATCGAGAGTTCTACATCGTGTTCAATATCAAGGCGGGATCAAATGGCCGTTGGCCTCCATTTTGCAGCCAAAAAACCTAGGAGAGATCTAACTCTTTGTGCGTTTAGTATTTTTTTGGGGTGACTCGTCGACATCCAAGTACTGGCCAGTAACCCTGATAAGATGTTTAACGAGGATCTTATTAGAAGACTAATAATGCAAAGAAAGTACTTATTAAAGAACGATGAACGATATCACTTCTTTTTTTATTCGAATTCAATTTGCTAAACACCTATGCTTATAAGCAAACAGGAGGAAGATTATTGTTTGGTTGTTATTTATTTGAGCTATTATTGTTTGGTTGTTATTTATTTGAGCTATAATTGTGTAGATTTTCCATTAATGAGAGAAAAAAATGCATTTCAACAGGAAAAATATAGTATTAGTTGTCTCATTATAAAGTATTAGTTGGTTTACTCTAAAGTGGCAGTTGCAAACCAGTTGCATTGTAAAACTGTTATCTCTTACTATTATGACTCAAGAGACTAGAATCATACCTGCCATATGACAAAAATGCCTCACCAATTGTTCCCACGACTTTGTTACGTACTTTTCTCACACAAACCTAGGCAAGCAAACAAATGGTCTGAAACTCCATATCCAAAAGCACTAAGACATGTAACGATAATGAGATTATGCAAACCTGAACTGAATCCAAAGGACCAGCAGCTGGATCCCTGTTACGATGGATAACTATTCCATTATCACATTTGTTTATAAAGTGTGCACTCCCACTGATATCGTACAAATTTGGGGGACCCCCAGTCCAGTTCTGTAACTGGAAACATAAACGAAAAGTAGAGGTTATTACAAGAAGGATAAGGATGTAAAATGCAAAGTAGTGCAATTGCCAAATAACTGCCAACCTGTCTTGGATGAGCAACAAACCAAACATGGCATGAATGATGTTGAGCAAATCGTTTGATTTTTGTCAGCATCTGACTCACGTATTCTGTTTCAGTCCTGTTTTCATGTAAAGTTATGCATTAACATACATCATCAATCACCTAAGAGTAAAAGCATCTAGTAATTACTTAAAAGTTTTTTTACTTAATTGTAATTTTATAAAAAAATTAAAAATTACATTTAGCACCCCCAAATAGTTGATTTTGTCAGTCAACGGATGGTCAACTGACGGTGGGACCAAGCGTGGGAGTAAAAGTGTGATCAAATTTGATAGTGAGTGAAAGAAGTGGACCAAAACTGGAAAAAGGAAAACTTTAGGGACCAAAGTTGATATTATTCCAGCATTAAATATAAAATTGGATTTGATGACAATTTGAGGGGTAGAATAGAGGAGAAATAGAAGAGCCGCTTATGGAAAGATGATTTAATAGGTAAGAAACTAACAAGCAAGAATAAGAGGAATGATGAGAAAAAAATATGCAAAGTTTATGAACGTGATCTCGAAAATAATCAAAATGGTCCTTTTCTGGCATCGGGGAGCGACAATGTGGGAAAAAACATAAAAATAATCAGAAATGTATATAACAGAATGGACATACGAAATTGTGTTATTACAGAAAATACAAGGTAAAAACTAATTTAATTTGAAAAGACGGCTACTCACTGACTAGCAAGACGTTGATGATCGAGTTCATTATATGGATCAATTACGAGTCCATTGACCCCATGGCGCAGAACTGCGATTCTTGCAAGATCAAGAACCCAATTTATATTTGGAAGGCAATCATTTTCACACCTGTTTTATTAACAAAGAAGGAATGCATCACAATTCACAAGAAATATATTCCTACAATTTATTCTCATATATCACCAGCTACGATCGCAGCTTCATAGCTTTTTAACAAAAAGTAATAAACCATTCACTTGTATATATCAATGTGTATCTTTGATCAAGAGTTAACGTAGACTGTATGTTTGTGCTCATATATATAAGCTCTTCTAAGTTTATTTTTTACCTCAAGCTACAAACTTAAATGTAAAATTTCATCTATGGGCCAAGATTAACATAAGCATATAGAAGTTGCATTTTCTGCATAAACATCACTTCTATCATATGCATATCATATGCATATGAGTATATATATTTTGATGTACCGACTCCGTCCCACAAAATTGACATCTTTTACTTGTGTGTCAAATTATAAATTGTTTAAAACACCCCTTTTTGATGTATATTGGAAATAAACATGTTTATTATTTAAAATAAAGTCTTTATACTAATTTGTGAGATAAAACTCGTTATTATCATGCCTTTATTTTTTATCATTATTTTTTTTATATTCAATAAATAAGGGTATATCGCGAACTTTATAGGTAAAATTCAGAATTTCAAGCACAATAAATGATGTTCTATTGGTCCATATGGAGTACCTTATTAGGGAGAAAGAATCACTGAGCCACTTCTTTCCTTTCTCGAACTCCTCAACGCTCATCCTCTCATCAGCAGACTCCCCATACCTGGTCGTTAGCAGCACAGAAAACAATAAATCGCACCACCAAAAATAGCTTGATCGTTTTCAAACCACTGATTTATAAGAGCAGCAACTGGCATAATTAATCATTATTTTGTCTAGCAATTAGTTAGAGGAAAACATACCTAACATCAAAGAAAGGCTTTTTAATATGTTTCTCCAATAGTTTTCTCGCATGCTCCCGAACCTGAAATCCACGAGCTCATGTAATGAGTAAGAGCCCGTTTGGCTAATTTTATTTTTAAGATCTTATAAGCTCTAACATCTTATAAGTATAACTTATAGGAAAAATAAGTTGAGGATATGGTACCTTTTTTTTTTTTTTTTGAGCTTATAAGCACTAAATAGCTTATTCTAACATCTTAAAAAGATGCTATTAGCCAAACAAATTTTAGGAGCTTATAAGCTCCTAAATAAGATAAACAAGTGATTTGTACATGTGGCACAAACTTTAGATGTACATACTTGCCATGAAATGAAAATTGCATTTTTAATACAACATAATAGATATAGGCTTTCAGCATAAATAGCGTACATTAGTTATCATTCACTAGAATAGCGCGATAATATTTATACAAGATATCATTTGAAGGAATAGAATAGCAATAATCATTCTGAGTGCAGATTCTCATTATGACTTGGATCAAATCCAGTAGAACTTCCTATTTTGTCACATTGGGAACACTAGCGAAGAAAGGTATTATTGATAATTTGAAGTGGTAACAACGAAAAAAGAGCCAAGCATTTCAACTATTCCTATTAATTTGTTGTGATTTTTTCCAATATTACCTTATTCTCCATAGAACAAAGTGCAAATTTCCAACCAACACTATGATTGAGATTGCACAATAGAGCATCAATCCACTCACTCTTGCCTGAATTTGGAACTCCAGTAACAACTGTCAATTCTCCAGGCACAACCTGTGTCAAAGTAGGTGATTAAAAATATATGGACAAGCACGTACAATAGATTCTGCACTCATTTTCACATATTTTTATACAAATGTTTACCAGAATCCACACTCAGCAGGCAATGAGATGTTTCAGAATTTCAATTACTATCCTAAACCCTACCACTCAAATGCAAACCAGTTGCACGGTAGAACTGGCTTATGTATGATTTTGCCATTTCTAACATGTAATCCATATATGCACAATATAAAACTAAAGTTTTGTTATAGATAGACAAATTGTATTCCACCAAATAGTACAGGATATGAACAAATACAATACATATATCAGATTAGAAAGCAGCAAGTATGGCCCCCTTATTAGTCGACTACATTAGATGTCATACTTACGTTGTACAAATCATTGAGAGATTTCCATCCAGTAGAAACACCAAGCTCATAACCAAGAGTTTGATTATAATAGTCATCAATCTCGTCAAAGTAATCTCGAAAATTAAACAATCCTCTTATCGGATAAAGCTCAGCATTTTCAATGACTTCTCTCAGCGCATTAGGGCCCATATACATAAGCACCTAAGTATACAAATGCAGGATATATTAGAAGTCGTAATACCACATGAAATAAATAGAAGAAACCGGCAAGCAATATACTTGAGAAAAGATGACACTCATTAAATGTAAGATGTTTCCAATATAGTGCAGGAATATCACAAAAGAAACATTTGCTTCCGAACATCGACATTTCAATATTTGTCTACACTAGAAATAAATACCATGCAGATAAAAGTAATATAATCAAATAAAAAAGGCGCTAAAGTCAAACTCTGGGACATGAGATATAGAAGTTCAGACCTCATTTGCATCCTTAAAATATTCAGTGTCATTCTTTTTGGGCCATTTGACTCTCCAACACCTGATTCAACAATGAAATGAAGCCCTCAGATTTACTTAATTTTTATATAGAAACCACGTGCAAGATGACACATATGTGGATAATTATGATAAAACCTTTCTCTTCCAAGGCGTCGGGCGCTTGACCAGGAGGATCGGCATCAGTTGCAAGAATTATCCTAGACGCCTTAAAACAATTAAAGATTAACAACATCAGATTTGGACATTTGAATCCACTATTATATTTTTTGTTTTTGTTTGTGTGTGTGTGGTGTTTGGGGGGGGGGCATTAATGGTAATAATAATTTCATGATGAACCTTGGCAGTATAATCTTTGCAGTTCCATAGGTATTGATACTTTGTGTCCTAGCTTCACAAAATACATACAAGGAGAATTAGGAACAACCAGATAAAAATATATATACTAAAATTTAGAAACAAACATGCAATTCTATACTAAAATTTAGGAAAAACTTGAACTTAACATATGCTGTGCAACAAATGTTTAGATGACACCTGAAATAATGTCTCTTGTTGATTATAAAAACAAATATGCAATTCTTTATATGTTTGCTTTGGGGTTTTGTAGGATTTGAGATCCATGAATAGTAAATCCATAAATAGCTAAACGTATATTTGGATTTTGTATACATTTGGGAGTGCGAATTTGTAGGATTTGAAAAAATAGGTAATAGTGGATTATAATATTGATAAACGTAGTGTAGCAATGATCGATTGAGTGTGTACCGGAATTGTGTTTGAAAATAGTAAGACAGGTTTACTGTAGGTATAATAAGGTAGAATTTTATAGGATTTGGATCTTATACCAAAATCGAGTTGGCAAAAGCTGATTAGAATTTGTAATCAAAATCCTATGTTTGAAATCCCAAAGCAGAGAGTGCAGTAATTACAAGGGTAAAAACTATTATAACTTTTTGGATGGATAAAATTATTTAGATCATAAATTTGAGATATAGAAAGATCTACAAATTGGCAACATGAAAATAAAGCTGAACAGGTACCTCTTCTTCTGAGGGCAATTCCTTGTTAGAGGCTTTTGGAGGGGCACCATCAGGAACACTCACACAATTTTGGAAGCCAGCCTCTTCCATTGCGAGCTTGTCCATTTCACCCTCAACCTAATAAAGTAAGTTGATCATTATACTATTATTTTTCACACAATTATTGTAATAATCGACTATAGCCAGAAAAAGAATAGAGATTACAATTATGACATCACTTGCTCCTTCTATATCATCCAGTCCATAAAAGATTTTTTCAGTATTAACTTCCTGCATTACCAGTAGAACATTATCAGATGTAAAGTGCTGGAGAATATAATTAGGAAATTGTAATTAAAGTAACGCATTTCATTTTTATGAACGGCATTCCTTCAGCAAGGGAATATAATCTACCTGCCAAAATTTTTTGGCACTATCACGATACTTGCAGCTTACAAGTTCTCCTTTCCTTCGGTAAGGGAATGCAATAGCACTCTGCCCAGACATTATAGAGAATAACACTTGAGTATTTAATAATACAACGATGGCCTAGTGGTTACACTTATAAGACTTAACATATAAATGTGCAGCACTCTAGAAACAAATATAGATTCGGAAACCTGAACTGGCCCAGCCTTTTTCTGCATGACACCATTTCTCTGTAAGGTTTCTCCAGATATCATGCGCTCAGCAAAATATGCAAGTAGCTGGAACAAAATATAAAGGAGAATCAACAGGTAGTTTTGTTTAAAAGATCATTTCTTTCAAGCTGTTGACTCATTCTGTAAAGAATATACTGATTTTTTTTTATAAGAAACTAATATTTATTAAGGCACAAAGTAAAGGGTGGTTGGATTGTAATGATAACAACAATAATTACCTCAGTGCCCAAAGGTTCCAGTTCTAAACTTTCCTCACTGATTACTCTAATTGGTTTCTTTACTCTCACGGTTTTATTCATTGTTGCATAAGTAGAATTTACATCAGCAAAGGCCTGAAAACACAAGATCAAGACCAATTTAGAATAACATCAATGAAAATAACCAGCTAGCTTAATTCAAAAGCTTACACGGGTTATGCCACTCCACCCACATTTAGCCCGAAAGCATGTCCACTTTGCCACACCTCTATGACATACAAATTATTGAAAAAAACAGTCACTCAAATTATTCAAAAAAAAAAAAGACGACAAAGAAAAGATGTAATAAATTATGAAATGCACAATTGGAACTTACCCATCCTCTGATATATTAAGAGATAGGCTCTTCTCAATCGATTCCCCGCCTTTACACTACAAATCAGCAAAGCAACTCAATAATAAAAAATAAACAGAAAATTGGCATTAAATAATTTGAAAATTCATTTGTCTAGTCCCTAAATTGAAATCAGTATGTTCAAGATTTTAATTTACCAAAAGACTAAAATCCAAAGTATATCATATGATGAAAAGAAAATGAATAAGAGGTTGTGCAATGTAGCATTCAGTAATAGGAAAAAATTCAATTCTGCATATGCCAAACGTTTGAGAAAAAAATAAATAGAAAATTCGACAAAAGCTTCAGAAAGGAAAACATTCAAACCAACATACACTAGGACAAATCAAACTATGGTGTTGCCCCGGCGTACATTTACTTCCATCGATTCCTATTTCTTGCAATTTCTGCTTCAATATCATCAGCTGTTTTTGATCAACCAATGGCTTCTCCAGAGTCGTAACATCCACACCATTAACTACAAAAAGGGACAAGTAGTATTAAAACATATGCAAAATCACAAGATACCAAGTAGAGCCTCCTCCCTAAATTAATATTTATGCAGTCATTAACTATTCAACTCATTCCACAAATTCTATGACAGCATCCAAATGCCAACACCATAACAAACCAATAACATATCACGAAGAAACCAAAAAAAAAAACATTCATGGATTATCAAACAAAACAAATTTAAGCTATACAACAGCAGCCAATTGCCAAGACCATAACAAACCAATAACATATCATACAAAAACCAAGGAAAACATAGAAACCAAAAGCATTAGTTTCATTTTGTTCCTTCAAACCTATGTATTTACAAACTCTACTCTTTCGCCTTTCTAAAGAATTAAACAAAAAATTAGTAGAAAACGGAAGAACGCTTACTCGGTACGGGATTAGGCATGGAGGAATAGGAGCTATAACTCTGATATCTTGGAGACAAGTGCTTCGGAGAAGCAAAAATTCTGGAGCTTTTCCGGCAATTAGAAGGCAAAAGAAGCGTTTTTGAACAAGAACAGGAATTGAGCAAATGTACGTGTTTATCCGTTGGAAGAGTGGCCACCGGCTTCATAAGCAGAAAATCCCTGGAACCCATGAAAATGATTCTGCAACTCTTTGAATATGGGCTCAAGAAGAATTTCCGAGGTTGAATTAGAAACATAACTTCCTACTCATGGATTTCTTGTAACCAAGAAAAGGTGAAAAAGGAAGAACAACGGGTTTGAACTCCCATGGGAGAGAGGAACGAGGAGGGAAGAAGGGTTTTAGCCATACAAGTATTTTTTCGGTGTTTTTATTTTCGAGAGAAAAAATAGAAAAACTTTGCCTCCAAATATAAATGGGCTTCGCTGGCCCAATCAAAGGCCCATAGTTTCTTCTTTTGTAAGTTTTGCCCATTGAAATATAAGTTACCGTTACAGAAGATTAATTATCATATGATGTGATGATTAAGATAATTATTGACCTCTTATTATACCCTTAATTGTATTTAGATTTTACATGAGATGAGAATTTGAAGAATACTAGGTCTCTTATGAACGAGGTTCACGTGAATACTCTTTTTCGAAAGTCATTGTTATGCACCGGAGTAAAGATTGTTAGAACTTGCGGAGTTGGATCGATGATTTTGTTGTCACTATTGGGTTACACCGGCCTGCATTAAGTTCATTCTTATTTACGATTGTTATAGATGAGCTGACAAGAGACATACAAATCAAATGACAGGCTTTGAAGATTCGCTTAAAGAGGGAAAGAAGATGTGGTTACAAGTCATACGCAAAGACAAGCTTTGACGGTTTACTTAAAGAGAGAGGCATACCCGACATGATTTTATTATTAGCTCATTTAGCCTACCATAACTATTTGGAATTAAGGGCTCGATTATTTGTTTGTTTGAAAAGTGCAAAATATCATTTAAATTGCAAATAAAATGATGAGTCATCATCATATATAATATTGCCTATTATGCTTTTCCCATGCAAATGGACCATATAAACTAAATTTATCATCCATAAACATAAAGTTTACAAAATATACAAAAAAATATTATAATTGTTAAAATGTAAAATTAAAAAAAAAATGTACAAAATATACAAAAAAACAACATTATAATTGTTAAAATGTAAAATTAAAAAAAAAAAAAAAAGAGTTGGACCGGCCGCCTAGGCCTGCCAACAGCCCTAACGGGTAGGTCCGTCTAGACCCACCTCCAAGCTGGCTAAAATTTTCTTAGCCCAACCCACTTTTTAAGCATAGCGGGGCTACTTGGCCCAACGGACCCAACCCGTTTTGACAGCTCTACTCATCCTCAGCCCTCAACCTAAGCATTAATAATTAATGCTAGTCTACAATTTGCATATGATATGATTTTGCTTTGCCAATTACATCTCTTGGAGCATCTGCACCCAAATTCTGTAGAACCTACATAAACAGAACCATATCAACATCTGGACAACCCAATTTCTTCATATATGTAGCAGAATTTTTTTTTTAAATATCACGTGTTCACAGAAGAATACCACATGAAATAAGTGGGAGGAAAACGTCAAGCAATATAGTTGAGACAAATATGGTACTCATTCAAAAATTGTATATATCAGACCTCATTTGCATCCTTACAAAATTCATCATCATTCTTTTTGGGCCATTCGACTCTCCAACACCTGATTCAACTACGAAACCTCAGATTTACTTAATAATTGTATAAAAACCACATGCAAGATGTCATCATATATGGGGATAACTACGATAAGACCTTTCTCTCCCTAAGCGTCGAGCAAGCTCTTCAGCTAAGGCTTGACCAGGAGGATCACCATCAGTTGCAAGAATTATCCGGGATGCCTTGAAAACATAGAAGATTTAAAAAATTAGATTTGGACAGTTGAATCCACTATTAAGGGGGGTGGGGAATAATAATAATTTCATGATGAACCTTGGCGGTATAATCTTTGCAGTTCCGTAAGTATTGATGCTTCATGTCCTAGCTTCATAAGAAATACACACAAAGAGAATTAGAAAAGGTCAGACACAACACTTTAACAACTATGGGCACTCCATGTTCTCCAATTCTCTATATATGTTTGCTTTGGGTGTTTGTAGGACTTGAAATCCATGACTAGTAAATCCATAAATAGTTGAAGGTATATTTGGATTTTCTATATGTTTGGGAGTTGGGATTTTGTAGGATTTTGAAGAAGTAGGCGATAGTAGGATTATACTCCCTCCGTCCCAAACTTGATTTCCACATTACTGTTTGCTAGGGTTTTAAGAAAAAGTGATAAAGTGTTGGGGTAGAAAGAGTTGTGTGATAAAGTGACGGGTAGTTGGGGATAAAAAGAGTTGTTTATTAGTATTTTATGTGATAAAGTGATAAAGTGGGTATTTCCATTAAAGGAGAGTGAAAATCAAGTATGGGACGCCCGAAACAGAAATGTGGAAATCAAGTTTGGGACGGGAGGGAGTAATATTTTAAAAAGTAGTTTAGTACTGATTGATTGAGAGTGCATGAGAAATTGTGTTTGATAAAATGTAAAACTAGGTGCACTATATGGTAGAATTTTATAGAATTTGAAATCGTATACCAAAATCAGGTTTGGCAATGCGGTTTTGAATTTGAAATCCCAAAATAAAGATTGAAGTATTATTACAAGGGTAAAAACTATTATACTCCCTCCGGCCCCCTCTATTTGAACATTTTCTCAAAAAGGTTCGTCCCTTACTTAATTGAACATTTCCTTAAATGGTAATAAAACAACTTTATCCTTACTTTCCCTTAGAACCTCTCAATATTACACTCTCTAAAGTAAACTTTATCTCCTTCAATTTACACAAATGTCATAACTTTACCATTCAACCCTCATCAAAAAGCAATTTTATCCCTTTTAATATTAATAAACATCTCCTACTTTAAAAACTCGTGTAAACAGGAAATGTTCAAATAAGAGAGGGACGGAGGGAGTACCATTTTTTGGATGAATGAAAATATTTATATCACAAATTTGAGCAATTGCCAAGATGAATATAAAGCTAGACAGTTACCTCTTCTTCTGATGGCAATTCCTTTTTAGAGACTCTTGTTTTTGGAAGGGGAGCACCATTAGGAACGCTCACGTAATTTTTGAAACCAGCCTCTTCCATTGAGAGCTTGTCCATTTCACCGTCAACCTAATAAGATAAATTTGATCATTAAACTATTATTATTTTGATACAGTTATTGTAACTGAATATAATTATCAGAAGAGTAGCGATTACAATTATGATATCACTTGCTCCTTTTATATCATCCAGTCCATAAAAGATTTTTTAAGTACTGACTTCCTGTAACCAGTAGAACATTATCAGGTGTAAAGTGCTGAAGCATATAATTAGGAAATAGTAATTTAAAGCAAGTGATGATGGAAAAATGCATTTTACTTTTATGTTGGAAGATGCGTATATAAATGGCATTCCTTCATTATGGGAATGTAGTTTGGTAAAATGGCGATACTTGCAGCTTATAAGTTCTCCATTCCTTCGGTAAGGGAATGCAATAGCAATCTGCCCAGACATTAAATTTCAAAAAATAAAAATAAAAAATTCAAATTCACCCAAAAATGATCACAAGTCTTCAGGAATTAACTTGATGACTGGGCTTTATTTAACATATCATGATAGGATAAATAAATGTGCAGCATTTTAAAAACAAATATATGATTCTGAAACCTGAAGACGGCCAGCCTTTTTCTGCATGACACCATTTCTCTGTAAGGTTTCTGCAGATATCATACGCTCAGCATAATGTGCAAGTACCTGGAACAAAATTCAAACTCTTATTTCATAAGAAACTGAAACTTTATTAAGCTAGAAAGTAACGAGTATTTGGATTGTAATGATAACAACAATAATTACCTCATCGCCCAAAGGTTCGAGATTCAAACTCTTCTCATCGAGTACTCTAATTGGCTTCTTTACTTTTGGTTTCTTTACTTTCGTGATTTTATTCACTGTTGCAAAGTCCTGAAAGCACAAAAGCAAGACCAGATATCATGCGCTCAGCAAAATATGCAAGTAGCTGGAACAAAATTCAAACTCTTTTTTCATAAGAAACTGAAATTTTATTAAGCTAGAAAGTAACGAGTATTTGAATTGTAATGATAACAACTATAATTACCTCATTGCCAAAGGTTCGAGTTCCAAACTCTTCTCATCGAGTACTCTAATTGGTTTCTTTACTTTTGGTTTTTTTACTTTTGTGATTTTATTCATTGTTGCAAAGTCCTGAAAGCACAAAGCAATACCAGATCAGACTAGAATCAATAAAAATAATCAGCTAGCTTAATTCAAAAGCTTACACGGGTTTTGCCAAGTAGCTGGAACAAAATTCAAACTCTTTTTCATAAGAAACTGAAATTTTATTAATCTAGAGAGTAACGAGTATTTGGATTGTAATGATAACAACAATAATTACCTCATTGCCCAAAGGTTCGAGTTCCAAACTCTTCTCATTGAGTACTCTAATTGGTTTCTTTACTTTCATGATTTTATTCATTGTTGCAAAGTCCTGAAAGCACAAAAGCAAGACCAGATTAGAATAGAATCAATAAAAATAACCAGCTAGCTTATTTCAAAAGCTTACACGGGTTTTGCCACTCCACCCACATTTAGCCCGAAAGCAGGTCCACTTTGCCGCACCTCTATGACATACAGGAAGTCAGGCAGATATCAATTTCTTTTTTAAAAACAACGGAACAGAATAAATTATGACTACGGAATATTGGAACTTACCCATCTTCTGAGATATTAAGATATAGGCTCTTCTCATGTGGTGCCACACCGTTACACTACAAATCAGCAAAGCAACTCAATTGAAAAGATAGGAAATTGGCATTAAAAAATTCATTTTAGCATGTGCAAGATTTTACTTCACCAAAAATGTTTCAGAAAGAAAAACATTAAAACAACATACTTTAGGACAAATCAAACCATAGTGTTGATCCGGCGTACATTTACTTCCATCGATTCCTATTTCTTGCAATTTCTGCTTCAATATCATCAGCTGTTTTTGATCAACCAATTGCTTCTCCAAAGTCACAACATCTACAAAAAATCAAAAAAGTAGTATTTAGAACATAAAAATATCACAGAATACCAAGTAGAAACTCCTCCCCCAAGAAAAGATTTTTTAAATTAATATTTATGCATTCATAAACTATTCAACTCATTCAATAAATTCTATGACAGCATCCATATGCCAACTCAACATATCATCAAGAAACCAAGAAAAAATTCAAATTATCAATAAATTAAATATCACAAACTCTAGAAACTTGTTCATACTATGAAATTGATACCATTACACTTATAAATTGATACCACTACTCTTATAAACTAATACCTATAGCATTTAATGCTATGATCCCAGTTTAGAAGTGTAGTGGTATTATTTGATAAATGTTATGGTATATTAGTCAAGTGTTAGAGCGTCACTACCTATGCCATGAGGACATGGGTTCGAGTCACCACTTGCCCGACAAAAAAAAAAGTTGATAAATGTTATGATATATAACTCATACTATAGCAATAGCATCCAGAATGCCAAGACCATAACAAACCAATAACGTATGATATAAACACCAAAAGAACATCCAAGATTATCAAGAGAACTAACAAACATGATATGATTTTGCTTTGCCCATTGCATCTCTTAGAGCATCTGCACCCAAATTCTGTAGAACCTACATAAACAGAACCACATCAACATCTGGACAATCCAATTTCTTCATATATATGTAGCAGAATTTTTTTCCAAAAAAATAACGTGTTCACAGAAGATACCACATGAAATAAGTAGAGAAAAACGTCAAGCAATACAGTTGAGACAAAGATGGTACTCATTCAAAAATTGTATATCAGAACCTCATTTGCATCCTTACAAAATTCAGTGCCATTCTTTTTGGGCCATTCGACTCTCCAACACCTGATTCAACTATGAAACCTCAGATTTA
This sequence comes from Stenogyne calaminthoides, assembly GCA_037126765.1. NCBI lineage: Eukaryota > Viridiplantae > Streptophyta > Magnoliopsida > Lamiales > Lamiaceae > Stenogyne > Stenogyne calaminthoides. The sequence continues at coordinate 116,278 of JBBCBC010000115.1, forward strand.
CTTAATTTTTTGTATAAAAACCACATGCAAGATGTCATCATATATGAGTATAATTACGATAAGACCTTTCTCTCCCAAAGCGTCGAGCAAGTTCTTCAGCTAAGGCTTGACCAGGAGGATCACCATCAGTTGCAAGAATTATCAGGGATGCCTTGAAAACATAGAAGATTTACAAAATTAGATTTGGACAGTTGGATCCACTATTAAGGGGGTTGGGGAATAATAATAATTTCATGATGAACCTTGGCGGTATAATCTTTGCAGTTCCGCACGTATTGATGTTTTGTGACCTAGCTTCATAAGAACACACACAAAGAGAATTAAAAAAGGCCAGATACAAAAGTCGTTAGGAAGCACACTTTAACAACTATGGTCACTGCATGTTCTCCAATTCTTTATATATGTTTGCTTTGGGTTTTTGTAGGACTTGAAATCCATGACTAGTAAATCCATAAATAGTTAAAGATATATTTGGATTTGTTACATGTTTGGGAGTTGGGATTTTGTAGGATTAGGTAGAGTAAGATTTTGAAAAAGTAGGTGATAGTGGGATTATAATATTTTAAAAAGTAGTTTAGTACTGATTCATTGAGTGTGTACGGGAAATTGTGTTTGATAAAATGTAAAATAGGTGTATTATAGGTTTTATATGGTAGAGTTTCATAGAATTTGAAATCTCATACCAAAATCAGGTTTGGCAAACGCGGTTTTAAATTTGAAATCCAAATCCTAAATTTGAAATCCCAAAATAAAGATTGAAGTATTATTACAAGGGTAAAAACTATTATACTCCCTCTGTCCCCCTCTTATTTGAACATTTTGTCAAAAGGTTTGTCCCTTCTGTAATTGAACATTTCCTTAAATGGTAATAAAGCAACTTTATCCTTTTTATAAAACCCCTTCAAACATGACAATATTACACCATTTGCCATTACTTTTCCCACACTAAAGTCAACTTTATCTTCTATAATTTACACAAATGTCATTACTTTACCATTTAACCCTCATCAAAAAACAATTTTATCCCCTTCAATACGAATAAACAACTCTCACATTAAACTCCGTGCAAACAGTAAATGTTCAATTGGTTTCGGGAGGGAGGAAGTACCATTTTTTGGATGGATGAAAATATTTATATCATAAATTTGAGCAATTGCCAAGATGAATATAAAGCTAGACAGTTACCTCTTCTTCTGAGGGCAATTCCTTATAAGGGGCTTTTGTTTTTGGAGGGGGGGCACCATCAGGAACGCTAACGCAATTTTTGAAACCAGCCTCTTCCATTGAGAGTTTGTCAATTTCACCCTCAACCTAATAAGATAATTTGATCATTAAACTATTTATTATTTTGATACAGTTATTGTAACTGAATATAAATAATCAGAAGAGTAGCGATTACAATTATGATATCACTTGCTCCTTTTATATCATCCAGTCCATAAAAGATTTTTTCAGTACTGGCTTCCTGTATAACCAGTAGAACATTTTCATATGTAAAGTGATGAAGCATATAATTACGAAATTGTAATTCAAAGCAAGTGATGATGGAAAAATGCATTTTACTTTTATGTTGGAAGATACAAACATAAATGGCATTCATTCATTATGGGAATATAATTTACCTACCAAAATCTTTTGGGTTTGATAATATCGCGATACTTACAGCTTATAAGTTCTCCATTCCTTCGGTAAGGGAATGCAATAGCAAGCTGCCCAGACATTAAATTAAGAAAAAAACAATTAAAATTCACTCAAAAATGATCACCAGTCTGCAGGAATTAACTTGATGACTGAGCAATATTTAACATATCAAGATAGGATAAACAAACGTGCAGCATTCTAAAAACAAATATATGGTTCTGAAACCTGAAGATGGGCAGCCTTTTTCTGCATGACACCATTTCTCAGTAAGGTTTCTCCAGATATCATGCGCTCAGCAAAATACGCAAGTACCTGGAACAAAATTCAAACTCTTTTTTTCATAAGAAACTGAAATTTTATTAAGCTAGAAAGTAACGAGTATTTGGATTGTAATGATAAAAACAATAATTACCTCATTGCCCAAAGGTTCGAGTTCCAAACTCTTCTCATCGAGTGCTCTAATTGGTCTCTCTACTTTTGGTTTCTTCACTTTTGTGATTTTATTCATCGTTGCAGAGTCCTGAAAGCACAAAAGCAAGACCAGATTAGAATAGAACCAATAAAAATAACCAGCTAGCTTAATGCAAAAGCTCACCGGTTTCGCCACTCCACCCACATTTAGCCCGAAAGCAGGTCCACTTTGCCGCACCTCTATGACATACATGGAGTCAGGCAGATATCAATAAACAGTCATTCAATTTATTTATTTAAGGAAAAAAAAAGACGAAACAGAAATAAATTATGACTATGCAAATATTGGAACTTACCCATCTTCTGAGATATTAAGACATAGGCTCTTCTCATGTGTTGCTGCACCTTTACACTACAAATCAGCAAATCAACTCAATAGAAAAGATAGGAAATTGGCATTGAATATTTTTTTCATTTTAGCATGTGCAAGATTTTACTTTACCAAAAGACTCAAAACTAAAGTATACTGTATTATATATTTCGAAAAGAAGTTGGATAATGTTATCTTAAAAAATTAAGTGAAATTTGACAAATGTTTCAGAAAGAAAAACATGAAAAACCACATACTCTAGGACAAATCAAACCACGGTGTTGACCTGGCGTGCATTTACTTCCATTGATTCCCATTTCTTGCAATTTCTGCTTCAATATCATCAACTTATTTTGATCAACCAGTTGCTTCTCCAAAGTCACAACATCCACACCATTAACTACAAATAATAGACCAAGTAGTATTTAGAACATATGAAAAATCACAGAATGCCAAGTAGAACCTCCTCCCCCAAGAAAAGATTTTTTTAATTAATATTTATGCATTTATTAACTATTCAACTCATTCAATAAATTCTATGACAGCATCCAAATGCCAACACAACATATCATCAAGAAAGAAATATTATCAATAAAAAGTAAAAACATAAGTCATACTGTAGCAATAGCATCCAAATCCTAATGCAGAGACTACCAGACCAATAACATGTCATATAAAAACTAAGGAAACATCCAAGATTATCAAGAGAACTGATAAACATGCCAAAAAAAACATAGAAGCCCAAAAGCATTATTTAATTTTGTTGTTCTTTCAGGCCTACTTTTTACTAGTTTTACCAACTAGTCTGGTCTTATGATAAATTTTCGCCTTTTCAAAGAATTAAGAAAACGAAAGAAGGCTTACTCGGTCTAGGATTGGGCATGGATGAAAAGGGGGTATAACTTTGATAACTTGGACAAAAGTGCTTCGAAGAAGCAAAAATTCAGGAGCTTTTCTGAAAATTAAGGGAAAAGAAGCGTTTTTGAACAAGAACAAGAATTGAGCAAATGTACGTGCTTATCCGTAGCCACCGGCTTCATAAGCAGAAAATCCTTGAAACCCATGAAAATGATTCTGCAATTCTTTGAATATGGGCTCCACACGAATTTCCGAGGTTGTATTAAAAACATAGCTTCACACTCACAGGTACTCACAGGTTTCTCGTTACAACGAAAAGGTGAAAAATGAAGAACAATGGGTTTGAACTCTCATGGGACAGAGGAACAAAAGGGGGAAGAAGGGTTTTAGCCAATAACAGTATTTTTCTTTTCGGTATATTTTTATTATTTTTATTTGTTTTGTCGTCTAACTTGTTTTCTAGAAAAAAAAAAAACTTTGCCTCCAAATATAAATGGGCCTGGCCCAATTAAAAATGTCATCTTTAGGCCCAGTTAGAAAAAATCTCCACAGGCCCTATGTTCTTATTTTATTTAAAAAAACAAATATTAATGGGCTTCGGCCGTATTTTCTTACCATGGATGTTCGCAAATACACAGCCCAAACTTGTATATTAACTTAGTTAGGTTTCAACTGGTTTAGGGAACAAACTTGTATATTAACTTAGTTGGGTTTCAACTGGTTTATGGAATCTGATCAACTACTTTACGTCCCAACTTCTCGGCGCTCCCAACAAAAAGTTTTGAGATCTTTAAAGCAATTTTCGAGTTGAATCGACATTTAAAGTTTTGGGCCTTTTGGCTCAATTTCAGGTATAAATACTCATTTGATTCATTGCATTTATTACTACAAAAAATATTAATAAATCTCATGAATTGACAGTACCCCAAAATGTAATCATTACTGATGAACTAAGTCAACAAATTTGTGTACTATAATTTCGTTCCTATCAATTTCTATATAATTACAGTTAAAATCCTAACATCAACATTTTTTCAAATTAAGGTGACATATAACTCGAGTAGTAACAATGCAATCATGATTTTAAAAAAACAAATTTAATTATATCATAAACTCTAACAATCCTTTCTTTAAAAAAAAATAAAAAATCGAATAAGTAGTGACTCATTAGTGTTCATCAACCTAAGCAAGAAGAATAATTAATAGTACTGGTCTACATTAAGCATCTCATATGATTTTGCTTTGTCAATTGCATCTCTTAGAGCATCTGCACCCAAATTATTTAAAACCTACATAAACAGAACCATATCAATATCTGGACAATCCAATTTCTTCATACAAAACTGCGATTTCACAAAAATATAGCACAGCGCGAGTATCGAACCTCGTTTGCATCTTTGAACGAGCTGGCCTCATTTTTCTTCGGCCACTCTACCAGCCAACATCTAGCAATCATCGGAATAACAACGATAAATTAGGCGAGACCATCCATAATTTTCAGATTGGATTATTCATACAATTCACAAAAAATTTAGAATACTTATGTGCTCTGTAACCTTTCTTTTCCAACACGACGGGCAAGCTCTTCAGCTAAAGCCTGACCAGGTATATCACCATCGGTTGCCAAGATTATACGAGATGCCTAATATGGATTACAAAACAATATACGAATTATCATTATTGTCCTTTTAAAGGAACGGAAAACTAAAAAATTGAACAAAAAGAAATAGAGACCGTCTTCTAACCTTGTCCAAATAGTCTCTGCAGTTCCATATGTACTGAAAGCTCGTATCCTAGCATAACGAAAATACAAACTTACAAGTATTATACAAAACTTCATAGTCAAACGTACTAATCTGAAATCGTACTGAACCTTCTCCGGAGATGGTAATTCTTTGAGTGAAACTATTTGTGGGGCCCCACCAGGAACGCTAACACAATTTCGATAACCAGCTTCTTCGACTGTTAGCTTATCTAACTCACCTTCCACCTATCATCATAAAAGAAGTCAAAAATAGTGGCAATCTGGCATAAAGAAAGTATAATGCAGAATATAATGTATACAATAATTATGTCGTCTGCTTCAGCAATGTCATCAACTCCGTAGAGGGTTTTCTCCGTATTTTTTCCCTGAAAATTAAATGCAACATTAACAAAATACTTTTTATATAATTTCATCACTCATTAGACAAATTGAAAGACCGGTGGTAATAGCTGCCAAAACTTCTTTTCAACAGTCCGGTATTTGCAGCCAACAAGCAGTCCATCTTGTCTATAAGGAAAGGCAATTATTTTCTGCAGTGGAGGAAACAAATTAGTAAAGAGTTATTACACTGACCCAACTGAAAAGTTAATTTTTTATTCTATTACCAGTTACGACCTATGTGAATATCAACTTTCATGTTATTTATAACATCAACTGTTCCTGGTATGATTTTATAGGGTTGATATCATTTTGGTCCTAAAAGTTTATCCTTTTTCCAGTTTTCGTCCCTCTCTTTCACTCACTGTCAAATTTGGTCCGGGAGGTACATTTTTACTCTCACATATGGTCCAATCATTAGTTGATCATCCGTTGACTAACGGAATCAACTATTTTGGGGTGCTAAATGTAATTATTTATAACTTTTACTGTCATGGATAAACTGGCAACTTATATTGTAGACCAGTCACTTATAAAACTTAACTTCATCCAGTAAATTGAAGCTACAACAAACAGTTTCCCTGGATTTACCTCCTGACATACATTCACTCGCCTTTTAATAGAAAATTTTCGTATTTTTTATTAACGTCTACAAACATGAAATGAGAATTGCATTACCAAAATGCCATGAAGAAGTGCAGTTATCAAATTATCAACAAAAAGAGAGAGCCCCAAATCGATCACGTTTGCCAGAGAATAGTAATCTGTGATTACATGTTATAAGTATTTTCTTACCTTACCACCAGCAACTTGCATAACATTATTTCTATCCAGTGTTTCCTTCGATATCCTTCTTTCAGAAAAGTATGCAAGTAACTGAAATAATGCAAAAGGTTGCATAAGTCATTTGAATACGAGGGGTTTAGAATAATATAGTGAAATGGATTTTAACCTAAATTGTGCTTAGAAGTTAGAACATCATCCTCAAGTATATAAACAATAGTCCCTTTCCATCATGTCACAGGACACAGAAGCATATAAAAATGAGTAACACTTGGGTGCACAACTAATACTGTTCAATGAACACAATTAATACTATTCAGTAAAGACAACTAATACCTTTTAGTTAAACAACTAATACCATTTAAAAATGCACTTGAGTTGCTCAGTGCAAATGGTGCATGGAAGTATTTGCCTACAAATATATTAATAACGTACACTACTGAACCTATGCTCCTAAATCATTAAAAAGACAAATTCATCTTTGATTCTCGGAATCAAATACAATGAACATACATGATATAAGGCAGAAATCATTCCGTAAGGAGTAATAGTGGTACCTCATCACATAGAGGTTCCAGTCTTAGACTTTCCCCATTTAAGGTCCACGAGGATCGGTTATCAGAAAAAACCTGCAACAGAAGTTGTCATCTTCGTAAGGAATGTCACTTGAAGGTTCAAAGAGAAGAGAGGGAGAAGTAATATAAACCGTATGTCATGGAACCTGGCCAGCCCATCCACAGTTTAAATTAAAACATCTCCACATTGCATAACTCCTGATATTTGACACAAACGAACGCACTTCAAATATCTTTAGAAGTATCAGACATTCAGACTTGAGCAAATGAATTAGAAACTGCACCTACCAGTGTTGGCTTCTGTGAAATGATAGACTCTGAATCTGCTGTCCACCTTTGCACTGATTCAAAGGAATAATACTTCAACATTACGGAAAAAAGAATTTAAGCATCTAAACATGTTTTTGGTTCATAGGACAGAAATTTCGCCAGTAATAACATCATATGTGCAGTAATATAGTGAGCTACATCTATTTCTGCATAGGCACCAATATCCAATCATATTTGAGGCATTCAAAGATCAACAACTTAATGTGTGATTTTTCATGACAAAATGTGAGGAACCTTGACTATTGACACCCACGTAATGGCTTTGCACACCCACTTTGCAGCTCATATTTGATTGTACCAATAGCTTAAAAACATTGTACATGTGGGTGTATTCAGCAATCCTCTGGGTGTCAAGTACCCCACATCAAAATCTATCTCCAAAGCAACATCTTTAGATATCAAAATCTTGAGTTTAGTGTCATCCTAAGTCATCTTTCAAGTTTTACCTAATTAGTGATCAATTTAAGGAAGCATGTACCTAATATAACCCAAAACGTGCCGCTCAATAATTTCAAGAATCCAATAAAATTAAAGAATTAGAACATTGAAGATTCAAGAAAAGCTGAAAGGTGAAACAAACCATGCCTTAGCCTCAGTAATTTAGAACCCAAAAAAAATAGAAGAATAAACAAGTAAATACCTTAGGACAATACAAGAGATCATACTGCCCTGGCGTACAAGAATCGAACTTCACTCCAAGGGCATCAACTTTTCGCTTCAGCTTATCAAAATCTGTTTCCTCAGCTTCGATTTCTGATGAATTAAACGGACATAAAAATCAAGAAATTACCTAATTAGATTACATAAAGGGGGGAAAATTCGGGTGAGTAATGAACACCAGCTAGCTTGGATAAGCGGGCATGAGAAGAAGATCGAAACCCATTACTGTGTAACGAAATTCTTGAAATAGATTTGGAGGAATTGGGCAGGAAATTGTTGGGACGGTTTAAAGAGAGTAAATTTGATGCGGGGTTGGTGTGGAAACGGCAGGGCGGCGGAGATGGTGGCTCGCGGAGGCGCGTGGGAAGACGCATTTCAAGTCGAAGACAGTAGATTATCCATGCAACTCTCTGCTTGAGTTGTGTTTCTTCGAGACGATGGGAGAAGATAATAGAGGTGTAATTTAATTATTTTTGCACAAAAATTAAAGCGCAGTCTCACATTAGTCACGGGGTGTAAATGGAACTTGACTCGATTAGAAAATTTGAAACTTGATCGAGCTCAATAATTTTGAATTCGAGCTCGATTCCGCTCGATTCTATAATTATGTATTTTTATTTTATTTATAATTAAAATATATTTATATAATAATTAATAGGGGTAAACTGTAAAATTATGTGAACTCGATTAAGTTTGCGAGCATGCTGAGCCTGAGCTCAAACTCAAGCTCGAGAACTACTTGAGTAGCTCGAGCTCGACTCGATTAAATTCGAATTGATTTCGAGCTTTCTTGGAGTCGAGTACAAGTAACTCAATTACACCCATTTGTGACAAGAGTTTTGTGTTAAATTTATTTATTTATTTTACTTAAAAAACAGGTTAGGTCAAATTATTTTATAAGTTTCAAATAAAATTAACTTTTTACTTTGAATTTATTTTTTTTACTTCTCTTTTTTGGGGAGCGAGTAATATAAATTATGTAAAATAGGAATGTCCAGTGATACTTTTTGAGTTTTTTGCATTTTTAGTCCCACCAACCACACCATATTTTCAATTTGGTACCACATCTGTCAATATAGTCTTGTAAGATTATTTTCGTCAATTTTAGTCCCAGTGTTTAACTAAACTTGCAAATGTGGTCCCAAAAATTGACGGCCTTTAACGGATGCGCGTTAACCGCAGACGGAGTTTCTTTAACATATAATTAATACTATTAAATCCCTAATTAATTTGTCTTAACTAATTAATCTTGCAATTAAAAAAAAATAAAACGAAACACACACACAATCACAATTCACAAATAACAACAAAACCCTTTCAACCTCAAACCCTAGCTCCCACTAGGTGAGATTTCACACTCAGTGTGTGTTTCCTAAACCTAGCCTACGAAACGCCATTCATCTCCTCCAATCGCGGCCGGACCGGCCATGGCCTCTTCCCCCTTGAAGCCTGACGACCTAACGCAGGCATTCAGCAAGATATTTGCAATCATCGCGTGCTGTAAACACCGGCCGCTAATTGCAAATTTCAAGACAAATGACATCGGCGGACCTTTCGCCCGGTGGGGCGCTTCCACATCGAAGATCTTCGCCGGGCAACGCCCACACACATCTTCGCTCACAAGGATGCTCGGACTCGCGTCTCGAAGATCCCTACGGCCGGAAGCGGTCGCGATCGATTTTGGGATCGTGTTACGCTACCGCAAAACAGCGTCAATCCTTTTCACGAACGCAGCGTATAATAATCGTGCCCTTACCCCCTGGTGCCTCATTTGGTATCTCAATTTCGAGGCACGGGGTTTCAATTCTGGGATTTCAAAGTGCCTCCGACTTACGGTATTTTGAAACATGTTGCGAGGCAAAGATTACGAGCGGGGGATAGCTGCTACGAGTGAGGGTAATGTTGTTGATAATCAAGGTAACATGTTGATTTCCTCTGGTTTTCATTTCGACACCTTAATAATGTTGGGGGAATTCTTGTATTGCAAAGATGGGGCGGTGGGGCGGTTTTAGTGTTAATGGGATCGATTATTGGAAATCTTCTTTGAAATTGGGGTCTGTTTTTTCCTGGGCACGATGTTGTGCTTCCCGGTTTATACAATTATTTCGCTTCACCACTCCGACGCGGGGGTGATTTGAATTCGTGGATGAGCCCTAAGATATCATATCGCGATGCGATTCAACCATTCTACACGCCAGCGGCCTTGCCCACTCCGTCCGAGAGGTATAGAGCCCCATCTGCAAGTGTGAAGAATTTATGAGCTGGGTTTCGTACTTTGAGGTCCGATGGATGAAATTCAAATTGGGGACCGGTTTTTCGGTATTTCGAAGATGATATTTTTAATTTGTTGGTAAATTCTAATTTGCAACAGCCTGGAAATGGTGAGGCTTCGGATGTGTTGCTTCATCAAGTCCCAATTCATGGATGTTGGAATCAGGCGAAACAGAGGAATTCGTCTTCCTCGCATTCGAATTCACATTCAAATCGGAGTTTCAACGGCGTGGATTTTGCGAATTCGTCGGCTCGGGTGAGGCGGATTCATGATTTTGGGGATTCGGAGGATCCTCTATCCCCAAATTCGATTATCAACACATGGGAGCTCATGGAAGGGCTGAATTTGGAGGATCCTTTATCCCCAGAGATGGCAAAGTCTTGTGTAACCAATTTTACCGTAAACTTGTTTGCATTTTTTGTGCAATTTTGAACAGTATTAGTTGTAATTTTGAACAGTATTAGTTGTAATTTTGAACAGTATTGGTCTTTTCAATATAAGGTATTAGTTTGATAGTTTTAGTTGTTTTATTAAAAAGTATTAGTTGAAAAACAGGTGCAGAGTAAAAAATTGGAGGCAAGATTTTTGAGTGTTTTGAACCTATGGGACCATATGTGCAATTGGTTGAGGCAATTTAATTGGTTAATTTTGTGTTAATTATGTTTCATAACGTATGGGACTAAAACTGCAAATGGTTGAAAGATGGTTAAGCCTTAATTGAGTATTAATTATGTCTCATAACTTATGGGACCACATTTGCAAGTTAATTTAACGAAAATTGTAACGGCGGGACCACATTTGCAAATTAAAATTCTTGTGGGACTAATTTGGCAGAGGTGAGACTAAATTGAAAACATGGCGTGGTTGGTGGGACCAAAAGTGCAAAAAACTCGATATTTTTTCATATTGTGTATTTGAGGGGAAAAAATTGTATTCAAAACTATGACCAAGCAGATAATTGGAATGTTTAATGGTTCGAGTACGAATCACTGAGACGGGCCATTGGGGAGAGGAGGAATGGGTGTGGAATTTACAATGGAAACTTGTTTGAGGGCAGAAGAGGAAGAAAGTGTTAACAATTTATTATTGTGTATCAATAGGATCAAATTGGACTCTTCAAAATCTGGTATTTGGAGCTGGAGTGGAACAAGCTATGGAATTTTTTCAACAAGGAAGCCTGCATCGGTTCGTGCAAGGAGGAAGAAGCTCATGAAGACCATACGGCGGATTGGTTTTCAAATTCTTGTGGGGCAACTTTGCTCCACGTAGAGTTCAATCCATCGTATGGAAAATTTTGAAACAAAGACTCAGTTGACGGCGATCTAACATTAACATGCATCTTGTGCGGCTCTGTTGAAGAAAACGTCGCTCACCTCTTGTTCGACTGCAAATTGCTACTATAATCTGGAAAGATATCTACAAATGGTCGGGTCTGGATATGGTACCCCACAGAGACATATTCGCCCACTTCCTGCAACATGAATCTATGCTCGGCTCACGTACCCATAACAAAATTGGGTCGACTATTTGGACTGTTGTTGCTTGGGCTATATGGAAATCCAGAAATGAACATGTTTTTGAAAATATCGTCCCGGATCCAAGGAAAGTGTTCGAAGAAATCAAGGCAAGAACGTGGTCATGGGTGAAAACAAAGAATATTAAAGCAAGTCACATTTTGTTTGGGTCTTGACGCTCTAATCCTAGAATTGAGTAGAAATTGCTGAGATTTTTGTTCCATCTTCGTTCATCAATTCGTATTTTTATCTTCTTCGATGATATAAGGGCGGGAGTATCCATTGTACTCCATTTCATGTTAATATATATTTTTTTGCTGCTGAAAAAAAGGTTCGAGTACGTATATTAATGACCTTATTAGTATAATTCAACTTATCGGTTTTCTTAAAAAAAAAAAAACCATTCAAACTACACAGCAACATAAATTGATGTATTAATAACATATGAGCACTTCATAATTTTATTTGTTGGTTCAAAAAGTAGACAAAAGAAGAAAAAATAAAACATTGCAAGCTTTCATCTAGTAATTTTTCTTGTCCACCACCTGTTTTTTTTTCCCTTAAATCAGTATATATACACTTACTAAAATAATTAATTCTCTTCACTTTCCAAAATCACAAAAACTTTAAAAACCTTTTTTTTTTTTTTTTTGAAACCAAAATCACAAAAACTTGAATAAAACTTAAAATAACTTTTCATTTCACCCACATCTGCTGCAAAAACCACCTTCAACCGTCAACCAACTCGATCATTCTCCACATTCCAAGAACCAAAAAAAAAAAACTCTGCAAATTCTCATTATTTTTCCTGCAAATAATGGCATTCAAATCTCGAAACCATCTCCTCCATTTTCTCACAGCAATCTCATCCCTCCCTGTAATAATATTCACAGCAACAGTAATTGAAGACCTCGACAAATTGCAATCCCCCCATGATTTCAACACCACAATAACAAACAACAGCATCAAAAACCCTCCCTCAGATACTGCAATTCCACCCCCTTTGATCTTCCCCATATCTTCAAGTTCACAATCGTTGCATCCCATTTATGCAACATTTTCAATAATCCCAACTGCGTCGAAACCTTTCCCAAAATAGATCTCCACTCCAGTTCCAAAATAGCACCCCTGTATCTCTCCTTCTCATTTTTCTGGAAATTCTGCCCCGTAACGATACTTTCCATCGATCTTTCGGAGGTTTTAGTTCGGTTACGCCATAGGAACATAGTCAATGTACTAGGATGGTGTAATGGCCGGAAACTGAAAGCTATTGTTAGTGATTGGATAGATGAAGATAAGAGTGTTGAGAGATGGCTTGTGAATTGTGTTCCGCCATGGAAGCAGAGAGTGAAGGTGATGTTAGGAATTGCAGCTGGGATTTGTTACCTACAAGAAGAATGGCCAGATGTTATGTACAGTCTTAAAA